>JAXBDA010000680.1:0-74952 GCA_036023075.1 Gaultheria prostrata | reverse complement strand
GGGTTGTCTCCTTTTAGTCTGAAATGAATAAGCCACAGACACAACCTCTTATCACCATGTTCAAACTTAAAACTGAGCTGAATTGTGATTTGTAACTTATGAGGGTCTTAAATGGTAACTTAATGTTGCATCCTTTTCAGTTATTGGCTATGATGAATTCTGAGCAAAAAATGTTAGTCATGTTTGTGAATTCTGAATTTGGTCAATGATGATTGTTGAGCCCAATCTGGGCAATGATGATTGTTGAGCCCTGAATTTACGTGTTATGGACTATAGTGATTGAATTTGGGCAATGATGATTGTTGAGCCCTGAATTTATGTGTTATAGTGACTGAATTTGGGCAATGATGATTGTTGAGCCCATTTACAAAGTGAAAAAAAGGCAATGATGAATTTTGAGCCTAGTGCAGGTGTGACTTGTGTAGTTGTGTTGGTTGAGCATTGCTAGGGTTTGAGGATTGAGCATTGTTAGTGCACTAGTACAGGTGTGACTTGTGTAGTTGTGTTGGTTGACTTGTTGCTGCATCTGTTAGCTGTTGCTGCACTTGTTGTTGACTTGCTGCACTTGTTGGTGTTGCTGCACCTTATGGGCAATGATGCTTGCTGACCCCCTGCTTCTTTTGTTTTCCATTGAAATTAGATGGAGTATGGTTTGTGTCCAATTTGTGTCCAAAGTGTGTCCAATTTGTGTCCTAAATCAACTTCCTTTGCTTCTTGTTTGGACACACACTTGACACTTGAAAGGCTGAAATATTGTTAGTGGGCTGAAGTGGTGTGTGTGTGTGTGTGGTGATGCACCTGTTTGCTGCACTTGTAAGTTGTAACCTGTGGACCTGTGGTTCCTATGATGAAATCGATCTCAAACCCTAGGATGAAATCGAAACCCAAATCGATTCTATAACAGTTGGATGCTAGTTTTGGTGTGACTTATGTTGCTGCACTTGAATTTCAATTATGAGCAATGATGCTTGCTGATGACTCAAACATAATGTTAATGCATGAAGTTACGGTAGTTACCTTGGCGGGGCAACCTTAATTGCAGTCATGAGTAACCAACTAACCATGTTTCTAGTTCAATATATGTCTGAGCCAATTTCAATGACTGTGTGTGTTTATTTTGTATTCTCGGCACAAATTCAGTGATGGGCAATGATGCTTACTGAGCCCCATTCAAGTATTGTACACATGTGTAGACACAACCCAATTTTGATGACTTGTGCATCCCCGATGATGGAAAAGGAACATGCAAAATATACCTTGGAATGAACCTTTTGATCAAAACCTTGCCACCTTGAACCGTACGGCCCTATTTCTCAATCCGTACGACTCCAAAAGCCACTAGCACCGTACGACCATCACCATCACACCGCACAGCACAACCTTGACACCGTACGGCTCCTTTGTCCCATCACCGAGATTCCTAGGCTGCCCAACAGCTCAGATCGATCGCGTGATACGGTACAACCTAGTTGTAGCCCACCTTCTTTGCGTACGAAACAGAACAATGGAGGGAGAGTACGGTATCTCCTTGCTTATTAATACTCACCTCCGTTGAACGACTCAAGCTGGCTAAAAACCGAGATCCAATCAACCAAAAAAATTCCAGTGAAATTCCTTCTCCTTGAAGTTCCGTTACCATACTTTCATTCTCTCAAAAAGTACTCATTCACAATTTCTAAAAACCAACAAAAACTTTCTTTTACAAACCAGAGGCAGTGAACCCACTTTCAAATCCAACCGATTCCATTTCAAGGTATAAACTTGTGTTCCCATCAAGGCTTTGGTATTCTGAGGGGAGTTTTCCTGGGTTTAGGAGAGGTTCTATACCTCCTCCAAATCCGGCATGTTCGAATTTCACTAAAACCGAATAACTTATAGGTTATTCATACCTCTGGAGCAATGCCATAAACATGTTCGATGTGTTCTATGACATTCGTACAGTTGAGGTACATTACAAAGTTTTTCAAAAGGCTTTTTGGTTGAAAAGATTTTGATTTTGTACTAAGAAAATTCTTCTATTTCGATTCTGTCCCAAAAATATTTTTTGAAAATTTCTTTACCAGTGACACCGTGCGGCATCACTGGTCACACCGCGCGGTGCACGTTGACATGCCGTACGGCATCGAGGGTAGAATTGATTTTGATGCTTTGTTTTGAAAATCTGAAGCTTTATTTTCAGGAAAACTTATAAACTGTTTATTACAGTCAGCCCCCCTATGTGTCTTGTTTTTACATTTATGCCTTTCCCTTTTGTTAGTTCGTTTATTTAAAGTGTTTATTTACATTATTATGTGAATAATAACTGATTATTGTTTAAAATGTTATTTTCTTTATATAATGTTTACGTGAATAAAGTTTTCAATAAAATCTTTTCATAAAAATCCCACAAATATTTAGTAGAGACCGGAAAATTCCGGGCACGCGGGGTGCATTTTTAAAACAAAACCTTTCCCGCGGGTAACCTGGCTACCAAACCCGAATCTCTAATTTTTCTCAGACCAAACCTTTTTTTCAGCGGCACAAGAGTCATACTCCCTCCGTCCCTTTTATAGTGTAGACATTTCCATTTTGGGTTGTCCCCTAATAAGTGTGTGTTTTGAAAAGTTAGTGGGTGAAAAGTTAGTGGGTACATTTCCTATTTTGCCCCTAAAAGTAGATTCCTTTTTGAAAAGTTAGAAAGTATTATTATATTGATAATGGTAAGTAGTGGAAAGTAGATGTAAAAGTTGATGTGAGAGAAAATAAGTTGGAATTACGAGGCTACACACTTAAAAAAGGGACGGAGGGAGTATTTTTCTAAACGGTTTCTCGGGTACCAAACATTTTCCAAAAATTAAACCCCGGGTGACGACTCTAAATTTTTTTTTTCCCTAAATCGCCTCTTTTTCAAAACAAAAAACCCGTGGGCCGTTTTCCGCGACTGTCCACAACATGCATATTAGTTTTAATTGAAATTAGATAGAGTATGGTTTTGTACCCCATACAAGGCCATGCACAAGAGCAAGGGCAACAAATGGGCATCGGATGGGCATCCTTTCTTCTTTTTTTTCATTGAAATTAGATGGAGTATGGTTTTGTTACTTTTGTACTTTATAACTTGTAAGTTGTAATAGAATTTGTTAAATTTTGTAAGTTGTAAGTTGTAAGTTTTTTCATTATAAGTATTTTTGGTAGTGTAATTGCCTAATTCGTATTATCTAAATTGGCAAATTCAATCGATCTAAGTTTTAAACTCCAACTTTGCTTGTACTTGAATCTAATTCTTTATACTCCAACAAGTAAAAAAAAATATTTAATTTTACAATCTTACATCCTTAAGAAAACGTTTTTTTTACACAATTTTACCCAATTCTTTATACATATTTAGAAAGAAAATATTTTTTTATTATTACAAAAAATAAAATTTTCAATGAAATAAATTAATATAGCTTGAAATTGTCCAAAATTGATTAAATAGATTAAGTTTTGTAATTACAATTTACATACTTACAAAGTTACATCCTTTACCGTCTTTGCGAGTTTCGTATCCAATAATTGAAAATCAATGGCACGACACGATTTAAAAAGGCACGGCATGACACACATTTAAGTAAACGGGCCGGCACGATTCAAAATAACACGGCACGACATGACACGATTAAAAAGGCACGGCACGACACGACATGACAAAAAAAAGCACGGCACGACACAACACGATTAAGTCAACGGCGCGATTAATTAATCGGGCACGACATGACACGTCACGACTTAAAAAAGGCACGACCCGACACGGCACGGTAAAGTAAATTGGCACGGCACGACACGAGCACGGTACATCACAGGGCGACACGGCACGGCACGATGAAGTAAACGGGCACGGCACGAAGTACGGTTGACACGGAAGTTGAGTGGCATGGCACGCACGTTTGACACCTCTAAGAGTAATCTATCTATATAGAGTTCAATGCGAATTCCTTTAGTACTACGTAAATGACTAAGGTGGTAGCCCAATATCTTATCAACTAGTGCTTATTGCAATGTTGTAGATGTTAAGCATGATGGTAATAGGGTAGCTCATTTTTTGTGGCTAAATACTCCCTGTTCGTTGCTAGAAGGGTTTGTTAGAGGGGTGATTTTTCACAGCAGGGCCATGGGGCCATCATTAGCTCGGCAATAAAACTTCTTCTTTCCGTGTTAGGAAAAAAAAGGTAGCCCAATTTTACAAGCTGGGCAAATTCATTTCAACTATTCAAGTGAACTTTCAAAGATGAATGATACAAACAAAATTCCAGTTCAAAAAGAAAAGAATAATATTACTAGTAGAAAAAAAGGAAAAGATTAATTCATCTTGAAAGAACTAATTCAACAATAACTAAAAGTTTTGCCATAAAAATTGCATAGTTGGAACAACACCAAAAAAAAAAAAAAACTGAGTATGATACTAACGCCACAAATTAACGATCATATTCTCAATCCACAACAGGAGCTTAGCTTCTGGGCTCTGGCCTCTATACATGTGTGATGAAAGGATTTGGGGTTTCTGTTCGAAAATATTTAGTAGATCATTCATGCAAAAAAACAAAAAAAAAACCAAATTGATAGGATTCCGATACCATTTATTTTATACAAATGGATGACAAATATGATTTAGAGATTGAACTGAAAACAAATGTGTCTCAATCTTGTGTCTACCAATATCCGATTAATATTATATTTTGCACATATATTATATTCAAAGTTTTTGACAAATTGAACGATTCATATCAGAAATAGAAATTCTAGAGAGCCCACAATTTAAGGCACTAGAAGAGCGTAGTGCCTACCACAGGAACCCCACATCCGTGATGTGGTGCCTATAGAAATCTATATAAAGTTTAAACATATTCACTTATATGTGATATTCTTATGAAATATACATATATACTCCAGGTTCACAAGCCTAATTGAGTTGAATACTGTCGAGTTCAGGTTCGGCTCATTTATTAAACGATCTTAAAATTGAGGTTCAAGGTTGGCTTATTTAGTACTCGAATCGCACTCGACAAGTTTTACCGAGTTGAGTCTCGAACAATTCACGAATAGCTCGATTAATTTGCAGCCCTATCCCTTCTAACACCCTCTTCTACCCCTAGTCTCGAACAATTCACGAACGGCTCGATTAATTTGCAGCCCTACCGCTTCTAGACTATTTGCAAATCCCTTTCCAGAGAGGAACGGCTGCAACTTTGAAGAGCAAGCCCAACCTTGTTTAGAACCACCACATATAGTCAAAATACAAATTTAAATAACAATAATAGATTATATTGGTACCCGATATTAAACAGTAAAATCAATATCAGATTATAAGTAAATAATTTTGTACACTCCCCATAGGAGAGATTAAATGGAAAAATAAAAGTGGGAAAAGTTTAAAGGGGAGTATTTTTAGCACTCTACCCAACCTATGTATAAGAAATATTTTACACACCAAAATAACATAGACCCTAAGAAACATAAGGAAATGATTTCCACGCCATCTTTTTAGATAATTGCACTTTTTTTTTTTGTCTTCTAATGACAAATATCACATAAAATTACAGTACAAGACAAGAAAGGGTGTGCAATTATAAAAAAGGGGTAGAAAAATAAATTCTTGAACAATATTGTCAATGCATATTTATCCCTTGTCATTCCACTTCTGTTAAGGGAGCCATTTTAATTTAAGTTTCTTGTTTAAATATGGAAATATGTGCAAGAGAAATTAAAAAAAAAAAAAATCTATGCTATCAACATGTGAAATTTTAGGTTTTACATTCCGGCTCCCCTCCATAATAATCCTCACCTCGTACTTGTCCATTTGTTCATTAAAAAAAAAAAAAAAAACTCAAATGCGCTCTTGTAATATAATTTTGATAATTTTGGCATAGTTCATAATTTCTTTCAGAAATTTGACCGAAGCCAATGAAAAAACTGCACGGGCTTGTTCGTTTGGGTTTTCGGAACCGGGTTTCGAAAACCCTCCCTTGTTCGGTTTTCCCAATGGGTTTTCTGCCTTTTTTTTTGAAGGGTTTTGAGAACCGATTCTCAAAAACCCTTCCAAATAAGGTGTAATAGTATTACTTATATTGGCCAAAAAAAATTGTAGTACGCCTCATTTAACCAAAGACTTGGCGGCTTGGCGCAATGGTTGTGTAGTGTAGTTTTACTTGAGTTGTGGGTTCAATTCCTACGAAGAAAAATTTGATGCTCTTGCTAATAGGTTGCGAAGGGGTCTGAATAGGGGCAGGGGCGTGAAAATCAATTTACCTTTGGAATAACATAACAAACGATTAATCAAGGGAAATGATTTCCACACCCCCTTTTATCCCCACACACTCCCTTTTTGTCTTTATTCAACCTGAAATTACCAAATTGCCCTTCATATGGAAACGGTGACTCTTGAAGTAAGGGTAATTTGGTAATTTCAGGTTGAATAAAAACAAACAGGGAATGTGTGGGGATAAAAGGGAGTGTGAAAATCATTTCCCTCAATCAAAAATGGTTTTCGGAAATTGCTGGAGAATGGAGCACATTGAACGGTTGAGATTCCAAATTTTCTTTACGTGGACGTCCACGATCGTATAACGCGGAAAGAGAAGTCCAACAAGTGTTTAATGAGTTAAATAATATGATCGCTGAGTTGTCAACGGATGATTAGTCCCCACATTCATTAGCATTCCTTTTCCTCGTTAAACCGACCCACTCCAAAACCCTCAACCTGTCTCTATATATAAACCCCCTTTCCCCACATCCCTTCACATCCCCACATCCTTCTCTCTCTAAAAACTTTCTTCTTCCAGTTGGTTAGAGAGAGAGAGAGAGAGAGAAAACCGCAACAAACAACAATGGCTTACTCTCAAACAATGTTGATCTTGATCGTCGCTATGGTGGCCGGATCCGCCTTCGCTCAGTCTCCCGCATCTTCTCCGGCCAAATCTCCCACCGCTTCTCCTCCCAAGGCGGTTGCGACTCCACCTACTCCCACCCCGTCTCCTGTCGTCAAAGCACCTTCCCCCGCTCCGACGACGGCATCGCCGACGTCTTCTCCCGTCGCCTCGCCGCCTGCTCCTCCCACCGCCCCCGCTGTGTCACCTGTTTCCTCTCCCGCTGTTTCTCCGTCCTCGATCTCCTCTACGCCGAGCGAGTCCCCGTCGTCCACTCCTAAAAGCGCCGCCGTTTCCTTGAACAGAGTCGGTGTTGCTGGATCTGCCGCCGTGGTGTTCTTCGCGGGGGCTTTGTTGCTTTAGATCTGATTTATTTTTTGATTTTCACTCTTTTCGACGGATTTGACGATTTATTTATTAGCTGTGGGTATATTTTCATATGTTTTTATTTTTCTCTCTTCTTTGCGGTGACTGTTGGTGGTGATTGTTAGTATCACATTGTGGTTTTTTGTAGTTGGTGATTTCCTTATCGATTTCGTTGATTACAGATTCTTTCGTATGTTTTAGTATATGCTGATCTCTCTTGAATGGTGATTTTTGTGAGGGAATTATTTTTGTGATCTTATTAGTTTATTTTGGAATTTGGAATGGATGTTGTTGTTGCAATTACTGGGGGAGTATTAATTAATAAGATCACAAAAATAGACTATGATTGTGATGGAAGTAATGATTTTGGGGTACGTTGAGATCGCATGTGAGAGTGACTCTTATCAAGTACCGAAGAAGAATAGACTTGAACAGAGAGAGGGGAGCTAATTATTCAGTAGTTCTGTACCACCGTCACTTGGTATTTCGTATCACTCTCTAAAATGATATGTGTTCCATCTCTCTGCAAAGCGATATATTTACGTGAGTTTCAAACACTTAATTCTGTGAGTTGTAGTGAGAGAATATTTGGAGTTCGAGGACCGAAGCATCACGTGGCGGTAGTCTAGGAGGGAGCAGTGAATAAATGAGTAGCGGGGCATGTGGTGGGTTTTGTCCGGTTGTGCGTGAAAGCGCCGTTGGTGTTTAGGTTTTGGAAAAGTAAGGTAGGGAGACAGGTGTCACGTGCTTCACAGCTGTTGTTTTGTTGCTTTGCACGTTGCAGCCATGTGCCAAGAAGAAGAGATTGTTAAAGTAGGAGTACTAGTATGTTTGTGTTTGGGCTTTGGGTAAAAACGCGTTTGGGCTGAGAGACTGCAAAGGGCCTCGGTTGAGTGCTTAACGCACAACACGACCCAGAAAATCAATTAAGAAAGGAATAAATACTACTACCACTTGGCTTTTTTGGAATTAATTACAGTAATAGCTTGAAAACATAGTAGTCGGTTGGGCTGGAACACCCAATGGTAAATTTTTGGTGGCGGCTGCCTATGAGTTGCTAAATCAAGAGGAAAGTGATATTTCTGGATGGAAATGGATTTGAAAAATCAAATTTTTTCAAAAACTCAAACTTTTTTGTGGTTAATTCTTCATGATAGGTTGCCCACCAAACAAATGGCATAGCAACTTCTTATGTTTGCCTAGGGAATGTATTAAAGCCAAAGATCTTTGGAATTATTTCTCCAATCGCCACTGGAGAAGAGTATTTCTAAATGTACAACTTTAGAGTGGATTAAATCCAACATGAAGTTGAAAGGTAAATCAGGTATAAGGAATGATGTTTCATGGAAGGTGCTTTTTATTTTTACAATTTGGCAGAATAGGAAAGACCGAAACAGGAAAGGTTTTAATAATAAAGCCTTCCACTGAAGTTACTGATGCATTCAAATCCCTCTGCAATGGCACTCCTAATTCCATTTTAATTAAATGTGTTCCTCCTTTAACAACGGGTGTCAAACTTAATACTGATGGATGCTTGTTCGAAAGCAAGGGGAAGGCTGGATTTGGAGGATTTTTTCGTGATCACAATGGTATGTGGCTGCTGGGCTACTATGGAAAGTTAAATTCCAACTCTAGCTTGGAGACAGAGCTTTGGGGAATATACAGAGGACTCTCCATTATGCTTGAAAAAGGATACATCACTGTGCATATCGAATCCAATTGGATTTTGGCTGTGAAATTGATTAATGAGGATACTACAGGAGATCACCCCCACCATGTTTTGGCTCTTGACTCGAAAGTTCTTCTTAGGCATACTCAATCTACTCTCGCTCACATTTATAGAGAAGCGAATAGCAGTGCGGACCACATGGCTAGGCTGAGAGCAGAACAAGTAGAAGAATTGGTGGTTACCGAAGAATCTCCCCAATTGGTGCGCTATTTTGTGCTTGAAGAGGGCTTGGGAGTTAATCATCTTAGGGACTAGTTTATTTCTTTTTTGTTGAACAATGTTTGTATTTGAACTTTCCTCCGTTTCGTTTTAATGGTTTAAATTTCCGAACAACCATTAAAAAAAAAAAAAAAAAAAAAATCCTTGATAAAACTCTTCTAACTCCCGACATGGATTACCATGTTAGCAGTACAATCTCTCGTTCTAACACAATGGCCATCCATTTTTCTCTCTCTTAGTGAAACTGAGAGCTAACACATCTTGAACTCGCACAATCTTAATACTAAAAAATTGAAGAGGGATTTAAACACCTTTTTAGATGGGTTCAAGTGGGTTTAGATACTCTTAATATAGGGTATTCCAAAGATTGAAAAACAAACAAATTTCATTAAGAGATGAATGACAAATGCATGTGGAGTGATAGCCTTTGGTTGTCGGTACAATGTATCCCAATTTATTTGATTAGGGTTCAAATCTCATTAATTACAAATGACAAGATTGACATTTTGCAAAGCAATAAAAGAAAAGAAAAAGACGAATGAGAGAGTCTCGCAAAGTGGTATGGTTAAGAAGGTGAAAAGTCATCTCTGTTTTCCTTCGTTGCTCAACAATGCAAAATGTTGACTCTATAAATAAGTCCCAAGTCGGGATT
Source organism: Gaultheria prostrata (assembly GCA_036023075.1). Classification (NCBI taxonomy): domain Eukaryota; kingdom Viridiplantae; phylum Streptophyta; class Magnoliopsida; order Ericales; family Ericaceae; genus Gaultheria; species Gaultheria prostrata. The sequence continues at coordinate 65,105 of JAXBDA010000680.1, read as the reverse complement.
TGAGTTTGGACTGCATTAGGTACTCAAGTTTTGTTGGGGCCTGGGGGGACAAAGTAGGCTTTCACCCATTTACCATGCGCGTGCACTGTCATCTCCTCCAGGACTGATTGGGGCTTAGGTTGAGCCTGGGGTTGGGCTTTGGCCCCATTTCTCCCCAAAACCTTTAAGTGGTTTAGGCTTGGGTTTGACCATTAGCCTTGTATTTTATTTCCCGAAACCTTTAAGTGGTTTGGGTTGGGTTTGGCCTATTGGGCTTTACAGATAGGCCCACAACAGGTACTCAAGTTTTGTTGGGGGAGAGGGTACGGATAAAGTAGGCTTTGACCCATTTACCACGAGCACCGTGGTCTCCTCCAGGACTGGTTTGGGCCTCAAGGTTGAGCCTGGACTTGGGCTTTGGCCCCATTACTCCCCAAAACCTTTAAGTGGTTTGGGCTTGGGTTTGGCCTATTGGGCTTTGGGCTTTACAGATAGGCCCACAACATATTCTGAAATTCTTAGAAGCAGGAAAGTCTAGACCTTTGGTTGTCTATGACCTTCCATATTTTTCAATTGCAAACCCAAAGTACCAAACTACCAATGTCCACATTTTTTGTATCCACAGTTGGGTTGACTTCAATTTCCCCCGAATTGCAGTGCTTCCAGCTGAAAAGTAAAAATTCCCATGTGAATAGCTATGAATTGGTGCATCTGGCTCTGTATTTCACACAGGAAATCCACAACTCCAGAGTCTCTGAAAAAATCTATTTTCCTTCTATGTTCTTACTGTTCCAGAGAGAGAGAGAGAGAGAGAGAGAGAGAGAGAGAGAGAGTACCATAATTCTAGTAGCGAACAATTGAGTGTGGTGCTGCTGGATCTGTGGATAGAGACGGAGCCAGGAATTATATTTGAAGGTGGCACTTTGGTTGTTGACTTCAAAAAGGGTAGGAGAGGAGTGGGTGAACATTCAAAGAATGAAATTCGAGTAGAAATCTTATTTACTTAAATAATTTTATTGTCTTCAGTTTCTATCACTGAATGCACTATTGGGAATCAAACAGGTTTGGTTTCATTATTTGTTTAAAATTGTTTTACTTTCATCGGTTGAAATTGGTTAGATAAATCCTGTTTGAACCCTATTTGAATCTGATTAGAATGTTTTGCGTCGTGTCCTTAGGCACGGACAATTACTAGTAGCTCAACAGAACAAAATAAATTAGGTCCAATAGATTCTCAAGTGCAATAAATAAATTTATTTTGTATAGATCTCTGTATACAAAATTTATCTTTTGCGCTGAACCAAGATTCTGGAGCCGTATCTGTCTTAAGTTCTTAAAATCCAAATAGCTTCTCGACTTCCCCAACCTTAATGAGTAAGACTACTCGGATCACTATGGTAAGGGAAAAACAAAAGGTTGATGGTGAGGAGTAACAGAGCTTTTATTCATGGGTACCATTTTATCACAAAGGTTATTAGAATACATAAGCCTAAAAAATACTATAACAAGTAAAAATGAGAGCATATGAAAATAACAAGAGTAGGAAAGAGCTAGCTTGTGAGAGTGGGAGCTGTTCTATGCACCGTCTTAAGGCTAATATTGGAGTGTACTAGCCCCAAGATTCAACCCAAGACTAATATTTCTTTAAACGAGTCACGAACCGAGTTGCCAAACAATATAGAAAGTATTTTAGATATAGAACTCAATAATCTCTCTAACATGCATACTTCTCATCAATATATAAGCATCTCACAATTTCTTCTCTTATTTTCCACACCTCCACCCTTGTACAGATTACCACTATACATATAGGTAATTAGAAATAAGTCTCATTAACAAATAATACTCAGGCATAATGATTAAATTAAATTTTCATTATTTTGTAACCACCAACATTTAGTATACCATGATTTTGTACATGTAAGGTAATTAGGAATAATGATGGGAGAATAACTATTTTATTTTTGTTAAAATGTTCCAGCAAGGGGTGGGTGGAGAAGGGAAATACAAAAGGGTATCAAAGTTTTGCAATGAGAGGGCATGAATTGAGTGGGCTTGGATCCATTTACCACACGCGCGCGCATGCCTGTCTACCGGACCGGGTCAGGGCTCAAGGGCCAGTGAGCCTAAGTTTGTTCTTGGGTCTTGGGCCCATTAGACTTATAATAATAATTTTACTCCCCAAAGCCTTTAGGTGGTTTGGGATTGGGCCACCAAAATATTCTGGAATGGTTAGAGGATTGAATCAATTAGGGGGAGTTCTCCAACAGATTTTATGAGGATTTGATAAAATGCCCTTGATTTTATCAAATCCTCATAAAATCTGTTGGAGAACTCCCCCTTAGAGGATTGATTGCATTAGGTTTTTTTGCCCGAATTGAAGCGCCTTAAGCTGAAAGGCCCTATGTGAATGCCTATAAGAAAAATATTGTAGTGGTCACTTGACCCTTGTTGGCTCCACCCATGATTTGGAATTAACTTACAAATCTCTAACAATAATTGAATTTAGAACATGGAGTGGGGTCAAGTGGGGTCGCTTGAACCTTGTTGGCTCCGCTCATGAATTGGTGCATCTGGTTTTGAATCAACCCCACACGGAAAATTCACATCTCAAGAGAAAGTATACCATAGTTTTTCGTCAGAACAACCGAGTGTTGTGCTGTTACGTTTGTATAGAACCGTTGTATAGACACGATCCTCAAACACATTGATGAGGCGGCGAATTTGTTGTAGGGATACCGAGTGAAACCCTGGCGATATATTTAGAGTTTATGTTTTAACTGACTGCTTAGTTAATCGAGTCAGAGATTCAAAAGTGATTAATTAGTTGCTTGACAATTGACAAACTTGTCCCATACAGGACCCATTTTATTACTAGTTTCAAATCATCTACACCATATCCCAAAAAGATACAGAAAAAATAATTGCATATCCGTAATAAACAATTTTACCAGAGAAAGTTTAAAAGAATTGGACAGGAAATTGAGATCATGTAAATTATTGAGAAAAAGATGGTTAACGACTCACTTTTGCTTTCCAACAACCCCTTGCCTACTCTTTTCCCCTGACACGCTCCACCATGTTATAAAATTTTAAATATTATACACGAAAGTAATTTATATTCTACCTGAAAATTACATAATTTTTCGTGGTAGACTAACGGAAAAGACGGTGTAATAATAATAGGTCATTAAAAATGAGAAAAGTGCATCTCATATAGCTACTGAATCATAATAACAGTAGAATAATATCAGAGAGAGAGAGAGAGAGAGAGAGAGAGAGAGAGCACTGCCTCCATCCTGGCTAAAAGGTTATATGCACCCTAGCCAAAATTACGAAAGAACAACAAACTTAAAAAATGTAACACAAGTAATCAGCATAGCTACAAAGGGAGAGAGACTCGCTCCCGAAGATGCCGTGGTACTGGTCGTTGATGGCGTTGTGATGGTGGTAGTGGGAGTAGTCGACGGAGTTGTGGATGGTGTTGTGGGGGTGGCTCCGCCTCCAGAGGCAGCTGCGGATGTGACGGTGACGGATAGCTTCATGCCATTGCCACAGTGACCGGTAACGCCACAAATGAAGTTATGTGCGCCGGCGGCCTTGAGAGAGATGGTGGTGGCGCCGCTGCTGTCTGTGTTGATTGCGTTACCCACGGTGCAAGTGTTGTAGTCGCTTCCACTTACTTCGTCCACTGTATGCCCACTTCCATAATTGAACACTACCCAAAAAAAAAAAAAAAAAAAAGAATGAATCAGATATACCGAAGAATTTTTTTTAAAATAAATCAGCAGAATGGAACAAGAAAGAGTAATAGTCCCACATTGCTCGGGTACAACACTACTTCAAGCGACTATAGCAATTAAATATCGACTGTGGCAGCCGTGAAGCGGAATATTCGTTCAATTTTTTTGGAGCACCAGAATATAAGAATATTGGAGGGCAGAAAAATCTATAATTAAAATAACGGCCGATAAATGCAGTAGCGGTCGCTATTTTGGTGTCTAAAATATATATTTTCTACCAAAACTTTTGTTCATGAGTTAATAATATTTCCCGTAAGATTATGAGTTGTGCTGTGAGCCTGTGAGGGTGTGGGGATAATTAATTAAGAAAATATATACCGAGGCTGTCACCAACAGTGAAAGTCTTCCCACTGGTCCAAGTGCTGTAATCAACACCCATTGCCCATCCACTTGAGTCTCCCACGGTGTAAACTGTTGCCAAACACGGCACAACTGCTGAACACAAGACCAATACAACCCACACTACTCCAGCAGCTCCATTACTACTTGCCATTGTTTTAGTTGAGAGAGAGAGAGGGGGGAGAGAGAGAGAGAGAGTTGGTTTGATATCACAAATGGGAATTGGTGATATGGGTAATCCTTAAATAGTGGTCTAAAGAGAATTGTGGGTAAGTAATTGTTTGGTTGACAAGATTAACTTAATTCCGCTTTCCAATTTTATTTTTTTTAAAAAAGGGCGTACCTAGTGTACGAAGTTCACGCATATACGGAGTTTGGGGAAGGGTTGATGTACGCAACCTTACCCTTGCAAGCAGAGAGGCTGTTTCCGAGAATCAAACCCATCCTGAGTTTAATATATGAGCGTATAACATAATCTCTAGATGAGTAATTTTATTGTCTACTAGCGAGTAGCTCATTGAAAGCCAAGACAAAGCTTATGTAGATTAGTCATACAAGAGCTGAGCACCTGAATTTTTTGTACTCCCTCCGTTCCTAAATAAGATCCTCACTTTCTCTCTCTTGCCTTTTTTCAAATCAAAAAATGAAATACTTTCGTGTATCATTTTTCGAATTTTTTTGCACCGAATTAAAGTACTCGTCAAGTACTTTAATTTGGTGAGAAAAAATTCAAAAAATGATTTACGGAAGTAGTTCATTTTTTGATTTGAAAAATGGCATGACTTTTCGTAGTGGAACATTAATTTGGAACGGAGGGAGTATATGATTTTTTTTTAAATTGCGATATACAAAAAAATTTAATATTTAAGTCCCAAATTTTGACCACGGAACTAATTCCAATATATTCCAGCGTTGAAAGTAAATCATTCTCCCAGGATGACTTCAATCAGACTCTGTACCTAATGCCCAGCGGCTCCCTACCAGAGTGGTTGGTTAGCCCTTTTCTTTCTCTCTTTTTTGTTTTTCTTCTATTGGTTTTTATTAGGGGACAATGGACATGGTTGTTGAAAGAGGCTTTATCCCATACAATTATGATGACGTTTTAGAACCTTTGGTTTTTTGATAAACTGGACAGCTGTGTAAAGCACATAATGGGCTTTAAAGATGCTTGTGCAATGCTTTTAAAATAAGCAAAAGGAAGAGTCAATTATTCCAAATGAGAATAGTTTGAGAATGAAATGATCAAATTCGATTTTTTTTTTTTGTGAGAACAGAGTGTGTCCCTTCATGTTTTTATATATCTTTTTCGAATTTTATATTCTCCAAAAATTTATCTGATGGTATCTTTCTTTCTAAGAGGAATGATTGCTCATTAATTTTATTTGAAGTGATATTTTATGATTTTCCAAATACCTTAATATGGTATCTTTCTTCCTATCCTATAGTATAAATACCCTTGAAAAAGGGAATTTAGTCCTCAGGAGTGGTTATTGTTTTCTTTGGAAAGGGATAACCTTACTTGTGGGTGGTGTCCAACTCTATTTTCTTTAACTTAGACTTTTTTTGGCGTTTGACTTTGACTCTGGATGAGCCTTTCTTCCTTTAGCCCTACACAGTGTCGTCTCATTACTTTTGGAGGCCTGAAACAGACTCATTAGATGAGGCCCTCCATATATTTTGCGTAATAAAAGTTTTCGACACAGTCTTCATAAAACCATTACAAAATATTTATCATTACACAAATTAAACATATAGTCATCCAAAAATAAATAACCATTACGATACTCCTACATCGATCATTTGACCTAGTCGAAGTCGATCAGAAGGCACTCCGATAACTAAGTCAGTAGTCCCTGGGTGAGAAGGGAAAGACAGAGCTTTTTGGAGGAAGAAAATGACATACTTATTAGGGTTTATCATTGTAGCATTTATAGGAGTGCCTTCACGTTGAGGGTTGGGATCCCGTGTGCCACCCTCGGGAGGGGTGACGTAGCCGACATCCTCTTCCCGACAATCTGCACTCGACCACCACTTCCTGACGGAACGCCGCGCATGGTGATGCACATGCACTGTGTGCTAGTCGGGCTGATCTCGGGGACACGTGTGTGGCGAAGGAGCCACGTGGCCAATTCGTACTACGGATGGTCTCGGCCTAGAGGTAAGGCGTACAGATTGGACATGCGTCTTGAAGAGGTGATACCAAGTGTCCGGTCCGTACGAAACTCCAATGGCAACGCTGTAGTTGGTTAGTATCGTCTACCCACCTGCTCGTTGAGGATTGGCGCTTCTGCGCTGAGTAGAATATTTGGTTCCCTAACTTCGAGTGATCTTCTGCTCTTCATCGTGATCCGAACGTGAGGTCTTACCTGACTAAGATGGTGTGGACGGTCCAGTAGAACATTCTAAAATGCGGACCTTGAGTGTTGGTCAGGCTTGGGCTGTATGGGTCCGCTCGTGATTATCGACTTGAATTGGGCCAAGCTGCATTAGGCCTAATTATTTCGACCCACTACATTACCCATTGATGTATTTTTCGGGTTTTGATGCAATAAAATTCTACCATTTGGAAAAAAAAAAGTGTTGGAGTAACTTCTATTTGTACTCATTTCTAGAAAAAGGAATAATTTATTGTTCAATAAATTAAATCACTAAAAAATCATTCTGTTTTGTTTTGTTTTTGTTTTTGCCAAAATGGTGTGAGATTTTATTGATAACAAAGAAACTGATATCAAAAGATGGTTATCTAGCTTTAAGGAACAGAATCACCAATCGGGAGGTTTAGATTCCTAAGTCTTCACACTAGAATCTCTCAGCCAAAATCTTGTCAGCTTGTTGGCAATCGATCCATGAACAAACTGAAAAACACAACTCTCGAACCTTCTTGCACTCCGCTTATTATATTCGATAATAAAATCTATCACCCGAAGCAGGCGAGGCAATCGATCTGATTCGTCATTAGACCGCCACCACCACTTTCAGAATTTGAACCGGCACCTCAATGATGAAAAGGAAGCCAAGAGAAACGGAAATAAGAAATAACATGAAGAAACTCTCATATTAGAGATCAGAGAGAAAACCCTCACTAAGAAGGAGGAGTGATTTAAGGTGATAGAAGCCATATATACTAAGGAGTAAGGAAAACACCCATCAAAGGTAAAACCTTACCCACTTGCCACCGTATAAGGGTGGTGAAAACCCTAAGGGGAGGGAGGGGAAGGAAAGGAGGCAGCTAGAAATTTTTTAAGAGAGAAATGCTCTAGATGTGTGTGTGTGTGTGTGTGAGAGAGAGAGAGAGAGAGAGAGAGAGAGAGAGAGAGAGAGAGAGAGAGAGAGAGATTCTAAGCCAAATTTAGGCCATTAATTCTATTTTGTTTTTGTCAATCGATAGAAGAGATCAATTACGTCACGTATGAAGTACGGAGTACAAACTCGGGACACTATATCAATTGTGAGAGTTCATGAGACAATCAAGCCAAACAACTTAACCAATACAAGAAATATGCCCATTACAGGATAGAAACAAAGAAAGGAAAAACCCCTACACGCAGACGGGAAGATTCGAACCCTTAACCTCCAACATTCTATTTTGCTTATTAAGCTAATTTCCGAGTGATTTAAAAAATTTCCGTCATTCCTTGTGCTTGGAATGATTACAATACAGTAATTTGATGGATTTAGAATTCCAGTGGAACTTCTTGAAATAATTGTGGAGTGATAAGTTAATTGATTTAGAGGGTAGTCAACGCAATTTTTAATTCCAAAACATTTTAAATGAACATTAGCATCTTGCTATTTGTTCTAGTACAAATAGCACGGGTTCTGAGTGTTATTAGATTTTCAAGTGATTTTATTTGTACATATCACGGGTTTTGTAAATATATGTATTAGATTTCTAATCTTAAAAATTCCAAAAATTATCTTCATAGTTTCTTTTAGAATAAGGAATGATTTTCGTGTGATTTCATTTTTTAGAATAAGGAATGATCTTCATAGTTCCTTAACTATACTTATGGTCGTATTATTTTTGCATTCCCTAATGCACGTACATCTCTCCCTCCCTCCTCGGCCAGGAGGCCACAATTTAGCGGAGCTACATGGGGGCAGGTTGGCCCGACTCCCCAATTTTCTATTTGGAGTATATTCTGCATATTTTTTTAAAAATTACGGAGTCTAAAATTTCGACAATATTTAAAATGTAAGAACAATTTTCATTTCGAGGACACAAAAATTATGGTTAATTATACCATGAGATAATGATACGATAGCTTAAACATACTAGGAACACAATCATCCAACCGCAACGCAATCAACAACCCCTCACATACACGTGGGACCCACCTAATAATTTTGTGTGGGGTCCACGTGTATGTGAAGGATTGTGAATTGAGTTGTGGTTGGATGATTGTGTATGTAGCATCTTTTTAAAAAAATCATCGAATCCAATTTTTTTTTATAATTTAGCCCCCCTCTAACTTGGATTCCTAGCTCCGCCACTGCTGCGGCCACCAATGTTGCTTCAATTCCACTGCCACCGCATCGCCGCTATCAACCATCTCAGGTTACTAGTTTTTTGTATATATTTTTTTCAAACATATGATTGAAAAACCGAGAGAGAGATGTGAGAGCTGCTGGGACCCCCTTCCGCCGCATGTCCCCTCCCCCTTCGGCGGTTTGTTATTTTTTTTTTCCGATTTGTTTCTTTTTTGGTAGTTTTTAGGTTTTATTTCTTTGGTTTTGTGTACTGTGGTGGTGACTGATTTAATGCATTTTCTCCCTATTCCTCCAAAACATATGATTGGATTGTGGTGGAACGTTTAAAGAAACGGAGGTTTTTTGTTCTTTTGCTTTTGCCAAATATCTAGGGCTAAGAAGTAATTTCAGCCAAAAACTCTAAGCTTTTTTGCACTTAGACTTTTTGAGAACGAAATGCGACTAAACTATGTTGATTTTCTAAAAAGTCACACTTTTGCATTGTTTGAATTAAATATAGATGACAAACAAATACTACAATTTTTTTTTTTTTTATGGAATTGATTACCACACTCCCCTAATTATTTAATGCAGACACTATTTTTCTTGTCTTTTAGTGGATGAATTTCCGAAATAGTCCCGCATGCATACAGTTTTATCAAATTTACCGCATGCCTACACTTTTACAGAATGTTAGGAACTGTTTCATAAATTTGCCGACTAAAAGACAAGAAAAAGAGTGGTTGCATCAATTGGGAGAGCGTAGAAATCAATCTTTTTTTTTTTTTTAATAGCAAAAACCTCAGGTTAATATATCATGCACAACCTTACTACTAACAATTGGACATTCCAATTTTGGATCCAAAATTAAAAGGGTAATTCTACTTACACACATTTAATAACACCACCAAATAAGATGAGTTTCACTACTTATTCTGTCAATCAAGATGGTTCATTTTGTAGGTATTGACACGAATATTAGCCATGCTAAAAATCAAGTTGGGCAGACACAAATAGAGGCAATTGAGTACATATATTCTTGGACATTTTTTTTTATTTTGCCCCAAGATCCTATAGTTTATTCTCTCGATCTTACACCAAGTAAGATGAATTATTGACAACCTTGCCCAAATGGTTCACCAAATTAATCTCACATAATCTTTTCATTTATTTGTGGTCCCACCACTTTTTAACACGGACACACACTATCTCTTATGCGAAAAATAGAGCACAACAACAACATATAATTTTCTTTTTTGTGATCTCACTATTATTTAACTCCCTTTTTTCTCTCTCTCTTTCACTCTCACTTTGCCCCAAGTAACATGACATACCACTCGTTCCTCATATATATTGAATAGATCTTTTTTGGTTTATTATTCTAATGTACTCTATCCGTTCCATTTTGATAGTCCCCTATGAAAATATGTGCAATTCTTGGATAAAAATAAAGTCTTTCATTCATAATTTTTTAAATTTTTTCGTATGGGACTATCAAAATGAAACAAAGGAAGTATATGCTATAGATTTTTGACACCACTGATAGAAAATCCTGCGTCCGATTATTAGCAATCTTAAAATTTCACATTTTTCTTGAGAAGAATAGATCATTAAAATTGTTTTTATATATTATTCAATTGCTTTGAATCAAACACTTGTCAATATCCGATCAACCTAATTTTCTTGATAGATGATTTAGATGTCTAGAGGAACAATATGAATGGACTCGGACCACATTATTGAATACGTTGAAAGATGTGTTTGAAATGGTGTGTACATAGCAATTCTCATATATTAAGGAGAAGTAGTAGGGAACATGAAAAGTTTTCCTAAAATAGTCCAAGACCGAGAAATCAATGATTCAATAAACCATTTCGAAAGAACTTTCCATGTTTTCTAGTAATATTTTTCTATATTAAAATTTACCAGACCCACTCATTGAACATCCTCATCTGAGAGCCCCGCTCTCGCTCTCGCGCTCACTGTCTGGGTCAAAAGTTCATCAATATTCTTAACCAAAACCAAGAACAAAGGGTCCCACACTTGACAAAAGTCAAAAAGTATGCAACTCATTTTCAGTTCTCATCCGTTGGTATGAGTTTGGTTAGGTAATCCATTGGGTTCAGCCAACTGCTCCAGTTCAGTTGTGACCAACTCTAATCTATCCCTTCCCTGTACTTATTAGTTCAAAAGCCGGGATCCTGTAATGCAAAGGTGCATTATACATTATGGGATTGTAGTGCGCATCCAAATTATTCATTTTCATAATTAATGGTCTAGATTTCAAACAGCTAACATTCTTTAGGTAAGATACTTAGAGCATCTCTAGTAAAAGTAACAAAAGCGTTGCCTTCAAAATTATACTTTGTTATCTTTCTACAAATTTGAAAGATTTTAGAAGGATGCACTCCAACAAAATCTACAAATGTTATTATTTTGTTATTATCATCTTTATTGTACTATTATTAGTTTAATACTTATACATACTCATATGAACATTAACCTTTTCTTATACTATTCATATACTTATATACATATGTTCAGTTTATATATATTATTTATATATAAATTTATTTGATTATGTACTTGTTTGTATATGTATTTTCTATATCTTACTCCCCCGTCCCCATTTTATAGTCCCAATTTGTACTTTTTGCTGTCCCAAAAAAATTGTCCCATTTCAAAACTAAATGGGCAATAGGTAATGAATTCTCTCTTTTACCCCTCCTTTTGAAATTAGTACTACTAAAAAAGTAAGAAAATGTAATGATTGAAGGGTAAAATGAGAAAAGTAGATTTTGAAAAGTGCAATGATTGTGTTCCCTTATTTAGTTGGAATCCCCAAAAGGGACCATAAAATAGGGACGGAGGGAGTATTTAAATAAAATTCTAAAGAGTTTTTTCTATCAAAATTTTTTGTTTTATATTTAAGAATATTATTATAATTCATATAATGTTTACATACATATATATGTCTATTTATAAGTATTATTTGTATACTTATTAGTACATAAATATTTATTTGAATATGTACGTGTTTGCATATATTCTATCTATATCTAAATAACATACTAGAGAACATTTAATAATTTTTTTTCCCGTAAAATATTACTATATTTCATACAATATTGATATACATATCTATAGATATAACTTATGTATTGTATATGTCTGTAGTATTTAGACGTATATTATATTCGTTGATATATGAATAATACATGCTTATTTATATTGATATATTATTTTATTTATGCTTAAAGAATCAATAGAATATTGTGTTTTAGAGTTTGAAAGTTTCTATCATGTAACAAATTTTTAGAGAGAGAACATGGATTTGAAGGCTGGGTTAAATTAGTTTGGTGTTTGCTACCTTGCTGGAGCACCTAAAACCTATTCGAAGTAACAAATTTGGTGTTTGTAAATTCTGTTGGAGATGCTCTTATCTGACATGTAAGATAGTTTTAGCAAATCTGAACCGTTAAAATCACTTTTTTATGGCTCAAATTGCGCACTGTAATCCTAAACCCGGGGACCCTACACTGCACAAGTTGTGTTTGGTGCACTGCATGATGCAACTCATATGATGTGCTATAGGATCCCCCAAACCCTTCCACCCTTACTAAATAGTACGCTAAGGCCCCGATTGGCTATGGGATGAGGAGGGGGTATAACTCATACCCCTTCCCTTTATCCAGGTCCCACCACTTATTGCATGGTTTGGCAATTTTTTGGAAAAGGGTATAAGTTATACCCCTCAATACCCCTGGAGGGGTACTAATTAATAATAGGGGGTGTTATAAAGGAATACCCCTGAAAAATGACCAACATACCCCCCTCATCCCCCCCCCCCCCCCTTCCCCTTTTTTTTTATCAGCAAAAAATTTATTACGGAAACTTGTCATAGGTAGAACAAGTTAATGGGAAAGGGGAGGGAAGTCCTACCAAAGTTGGACAAAACACCTGAGGGAACGCCAATCTAAACGGGTCAAACCGAACAACAAGGCCTAGAAGCTGAAATAAACATTACAATGCTAAAACAACCCGAAGGCCAAAAGCCTAGACATCTGAGTTTCCTAGCCACACAAACAACCGCCGGCCATGCTCCACACCACCAATCCAGACATCAACCACCAACAATGAACCCAAGAAAGGGAAAACTATCACAATCACCCACTGTCACGAAAGCACCCAATGCCGATAAGCGAAATCCGTGAAGACCTAAGGGACAATCTCGGCGGGAGACCAACGCCACCACCTTCCACCACAGACACAACCCGTAATTTTAAATGATATTTAGAAAATAAAGTTGGGGAATTGTGAGGAAATGTTTAAAGTGATAGGTTATGGGTTGTTGGGTAATACAAAGTGAATTTAGGCCAATTAGAAGTACACAAGTTAATACGGGAGTTTGAGGTGTAATTATTTTCAATCTAGTATAAAAGTGAGAGAGGAGAGAGAAAATATCATTTTCCCCTCCCCCTCCTCTAGGCGGCCTTTCTCTCCCACTCATCTCCTCCATTTTCTTCAACCTCTACTCCAAAATACTGACCCACACTCAAACCCCTCCAAGATCCACACCTAAATCCATCACCGACACGCATTCTAGTGCTTGGGTCTCATTTATTTCACTCAAGAAAATGGTATTTCAATTGGAGCTCTTTGGGGAAAGCTAGGGTTTTGCTAAATCTTGGTTTTGGAGCTAAATCACCTTGAGGTAGGGAGATTTATGCCACTACTAAGTGTTTCTGGATGTTTTGACACCGGATTTTGCCCCACCCCTATTTCTTCAAATCCAATCGATGACGTTGACGTCTCCAAGAGAGAGACGTCAGGCCATCAGAAATTAAAAATAACTTTACCGTGTAGAACACGCAATTTCCGGTAAAAGATAAACTGGTACGGTAAAACTACCGATGCCACAAAATTCAATCTCCAAAATTAGTTTAATCTAACATCTGCATGTGCATAGCTTGGATGACAATCATGCCATTTCAGAAGGCTGTAGCCCTCCCCTCTATACATCTGACAGAATTCAGCTCCCGGAAGCTCGTTTCTGGGCCTACCGGCCAGCTATATCATCAGGACATCCAATCGAGCATCAGACTGTTGGATGTACCCATCTCAACATTACAGAGTGAATGGTTCAAGTCGCGTCAAGATCGGACAACGATTGACCGTTGAACGATCACTCCCCCTGCACCCTTACCCGATAAAAATCGACGAACAGGGCCAGAAGACCTAGGTTTTATCTATATAACTTCAAATCTCACCAAACTTCATATTTAAGCTTAACGTGATGAAAGTAAGTCTCACGTCAGGTATCGGGCGATTTCGAGCCCGGTTGATATTTTCGGGGACACCGCGCTTTCCGAGATGGCCGATTCCATGATCATGGACATCGAGACCCTATTTTTAAGATCTAAACCCTACTAAAGTTTCCGGTAAAATTTCAAGTCAATCGGACTTCGTTTGGTCATCCGATCGCTTACAGCACTCCAATTCAACCGAAAGCAAAGCGATCGCATTTCTCTACCCTCGGAGCATTATTTGGAAAAACGGACATCGCCATGACGCTCAAGACACCTCAAAACCTTAGAGATACCTCCTTGGATGTCGTTGGATCAAAGAACTGCACGCGAACACGGACGAGCAGAGGCTGCACCGCGCGAAGCGGTGTAAGCCCTTAGGCGCCCATACTTTGGGCGCCTACTTCGAGGCAGCCAATGGGAGGCAGCCACATCCCTAGGCACCTATAGTAAGGGCGCCTACCCCCCATATAAATATGAGAAGCCATTTTGGCTTCAAGGCACACACATCTCTGAGTTTTGTTCCTCCAGTCACGAGCATTTGACCCAGTGGGGAGCTGGAACTCGGAGATCACTAGCTTTAGGCGGTAGCTCTGCCGGGTTTCTTAAAAAGGAACCTCAGTGTTCAGATTTGCGCTGAAGCTTTGCCGGATTCCCCAGGTGGAATCTCGGGATATAGATACTACGCGGAAGCTCTGCCAGGTTTCTTTGAGAAGAACTACCGGTGGTCAAGGCTACGCGGAAGCGCTGCCGAATTTTTGGTAGAACTTTCACGGTCATATTGGACCAGTCCACATCAACTAGCACTACCGTTACTCTGTCCGAGTTCCGACTCCAGATCTTCCAGTCCTGCCATTACACTGCCCGATTTCCGGCTTAAAATCAACCAATTTTTGCCGGAGGCTATAGCCGATTTTCTGGGCAACTTTATACGTCCGATTCTCTACCCGGGGTTCGAAGGAGTCTGTAAGTGAATTCAAATATCAATAGTTGTTTACTTGCTTTTAGCATGTAGTATTCATACCTAGAACTGTACTGGCCCGACAATTGCCCGGGCCAGCCTCGCATCGAAACCGGACGTCTTTATACTGCATATTCATATCCAGTCAGTCTAGATATCCATGAAATATATCTAAGAATAAACGTACACTGTCGATGTGCACCGCGTCAGTCTCGTTAGGGTTTTGCAGCGAGGAATACCAAAAGACTGTCACAATGGCGTAGCGCCAAAGGGGTTTGGTACTTCAAACGGGTCCATTGCAAGGCTCTACCATCACCTCTGGATCTTTTCTGTATCTTCTGAGATCGCTATAACCTTGACTTGACTAGTCGTCCGGGCAGTCGTACAAAACTAATAGAAATAAAGCATCGGGATCAAATCTCGGGAAAAATTCACATTATCACAGCTATTCATGTGTCCCTATCGCAGACCTGCCTTAGGGCATCCGCAACCAAGCTCTAAAACTCTATTTTAGAGACCGAATGTAATATATAGAGGGGAAATTTTGTAATTGGATCCCTCTTTTATACAACTTTTTATACTTTTTGGAGGGATCCACCGTCCTTTTTAGAGATCTGGAGACCAAAATGGAGGTGTGAGTCTCTATATTTGGAGACCCAAAAGCAAATTTAGAGACCCAAATCTCTAAAAAGTACAATGGGTACATCCATAAAGTACAAAAAGTTGAAGAATAAATGAGGTAAATTACAAAATCTTCCCTCGATATGTCACATTCGGCCTCTATTTTGGAGGTTTAGAGCTTGGTTGCGGATGCCCTTAGGGCACCCACTATGTTGTCCACGTGCTTCGAGAAGCCGGAGCATTTTTATCAATCATATCATTTATACTGTATTCTGTGTTCATTTTCAGATAATGTCGTGCATGCCAAGGAGTCGCAGAGTCCATCTTGACTTTGTTCCGGATCCGCAATCAGCTTCTCCCCAAGATTACCAAAATACCCTTGAGTCTATCCTAGGGGTCACCTCCATGTCAAAATTACCAAAACGCCCCTGTGTTACCCCCAGGGTCAGTTCCATGTCAAAATTACCAAATCGCCCCTGTGTTCCCCCATGGTCAGCTCCATGTCAAAATTACCAAAATACCCTTCCATTATACCCAGAGTCAGTCTAGTCTAAGAATTTGACCCGGAAGCCACTCGGGGCCCGCCGACAGTCATCCGGACCCCCGAAAATAATTTTTACCAAAATACCCCCCAAACCTCGAAAACCTATTTCGATATACAAACCCTACCGGGGATGACCCGAGACCATTTTTCGGGCCCGGGCGGCAAAATTCAACTTTTTACTACAAAGTCAACTGAGCTCATTTTTACCATCTAAAACTGTACCGGATATTTACCGAGGACCACCAGGCGCCTTTTTCCGGCTCTGGTCACGATTTTTAAACTTTCCACTATAAAAACTATTATGTCTCTTATAATCACTTTTACTCTTAAAAAACGTACCGGATATACCCAGGGCCCACCGGCAGCCATTTTTTACTCCGGATGACATTTTCACAACTTTTTATACGGACTTGCAAATTGCAGTCTGAACCCATCTTCGACCATTTAGCCACCAAAATAATATCCCGGGACCTCTGTTGACTGTCGTTACACATGGACACCCATTTTTCAAAACTTTCCCCACTGAGTCGCGTAGTCATTTCTGACCCGTCTCCATTCTCGGAATCTTCCGGAGATGTCTCGGAGTTTCCACACTATGTATATCCCCAACATTTGTCACCGCCGGAGTCGGAAGAGATCCTCCGAGTACGGTCGAAACGCCTCCTCACCCGCTGGCATAAATCCCCCAGCGACGATTAACTTCTCTAGAACTTCAGCTTTCTTTCGAACTACGCGAGACCTGATTTCTCCTGAGGCCGGAGAATACGTAGGCAGCCGGATGACGGCTCGGTCCCAAATAAAACCTTTTCATCTTCTTGAACTACGTAATGACCTGATTCTCCTAAGATTGGGGATATGTAGGCAGCCCTGAGACAGGACTCGGTCCAAATCCTATTTTTATATATATTCCCCTTCTTTTGTAAACGTCTCATGTAATAAAATTCATTTTCAGGCAGACCATTTCTTTTCATTATATGTATGTATGTTGTCACAAATTTTCATTTACTCATTTTGAAGAAGTTTGTTCCGAGTGCCGAAAGGGCGGGGTAGGGTGCTTCGGCTTCCCTACACGTAACGGTTAATTACCGAACCTTTTCTTTTCTAAAATCGCAGACCAAACAAAAAAACTGAGTCATTTCTATCAAACAAAACCTGAGGCATTTTTCTATCAGACAAAACCGGGTCTCCAGACCCGAGGTATTTCTACAAATAACTTTTTCGATGGTGACTTGACGCACCGAGAATTATGTCAAGTGGCGACTCTGAGTTATTTTCATAAATAAAAAATATGGCTCAGTCACAGCTGTAAAACTCGTGCTTTTACAAAACCACGTCGCTTTGAATATCACTTGGATCAATCGGCCATCGTTCAGTCAGTGGTCGAAATCCCCATCGCGACAGGATGAATGTTACGTGTATTATCCTTCAATTGAATCAACTACTCTTACTTTGATGAAAACCCATTTTCTAGTCAATCTAATTTGATAATGCTTTGATCTATGTTCCTAACTGGTTTCCTCCCTTAACTTAGTTGATAAACCATGTCATTATATGCATTAGATTTGTTTTTTGGCCTTGGTTTCAGTCATTTTGGTACCTAGTTTTAACAAACCCCTGAAATTATCTATTTTCTAGGCTGTCTACAGATTGCAGAATATTTAGTCCGGACGGGAATTTCTGCAACTTCTATTTTGCTTGTTTTGTCATGTTGAATACTTGTTTGACCCTCCTTTGATCTCTAGTTGAGTCGTTGATCATGTACTTGAAGCACTTGTCGTCTACTTCATACCTCGTTGAATTCCTTACTTTTAGTCCAATGCTTGTACATTTTGTTGCTTCTTGATTATGAACATGATTCTGCGTATACTATTATACTCGACATGTGGCATTGTAGTGAGATGGACGATGGACACCTTGTTGAACGAATTGGATTGTTTTCTCTAAAGGGTCACGTGAGGGACAATGGGTATGCATTAGATGTTGACACACATATGAGTTGAAGTTAACAGTTAAATGAGGACACATATACCTTAAATGAATGACACAGGGTCATAAGATGCCTGAAATGACACTAGGACCGTCCAATGGATGTGTTGCTAGGAATATGCCTTGGCTAAGGGGAAGATTACACGGGGTCATACGATGCTCAAAATTACACTGGGACCGTTTCTAATCGTGTTGCCAGGAAGTTCTAAACTTAAAAACGATGAAGAATTGATGACACGACGAACTGAGTAAGTTTGACAAATATAAGGAGTTGGGCACGTGTCGAGTACGTATCGTGTACGATTGGGGAAAAGTAAAGGACCCTAGGGACTTATGAGTTTGTATTCATGCCTTTAACTCTTATAAACCCCTTCGGAATCATTATGTGTCTATCATCCTCACTTCCATGCCGCACTTCCATTTCATCACATTTAATTTTGGTAGACTTTTCTCTACTGGGCTAGTAAGCTCACCCTAACAATTTCAGGTACCCCGCATGGAGCAAGACGTGGATTGCATGAGATGTGTGCATGCATCTTTTGAAAGCTAAATTTCGAGGAGTTATAGCATCATCTTTAGACATTACCTCTTTTTGAAAGAGATGATTTTGTAACTTCATTTGATCCATATCTTTTGACTTGTTTAATGTAATAACATTAAAACCTATGTATTTATCTGATGGGTGGGTATACCCCATAGACTATATTACGTATGACTTTGACTTGGAAGAAATGTTGAACTTTGACTATGGACTTATTGACTATCCATGTGGATTTATTATGAAATTATGTTTTAAAATTTGAGGGCGTGACAGCACAACCATCGTGCCGTTAGGCAAAATCTGGAAACCCAACAGTTAAACCAGACCAGAAAGCTAAAGGGAGATAAGGGATGAGGACTGGGAATACGAGGAGGAAAACCGAAGGGAGTATGTGGCAGGGAAACTGAATCCGGGGGTAAAATAGAGAGACCGAGAGAGACTTACCAACGCCGATCCTACGTAGCCCCGCCATCCCGAAGAATGGTCACCAAGCAGCAGCCCAAAAACGAGGTTGAAATGGCCGGCGTCCAAATCCCCGACACCAGCATGAACCACCTGCAACCTGCCGCCGTCCATCCAATATTTGCCGATCAATTTTGATAAGCGAAATAAAGAGAAAAAAGAAGGTGGAAAGGCCCGAGAATGGAGGAAAATGGGAGGGAAGAGAAAAAGGAGAAGAATAGACAGAACAGAGGAAAGGAGAGAAAAAGAAAGGATTGAAGAGGAATAGTTGAGGGGATTCTAGAGAGAGAAAGGGCAAGGGATTTCTCTCTCTCCCTCTCCCCCCCCCCCCCCCCCCCCCCGTATGTGTAGTAGCTCTATACATACACATACACATACACATACACATATACAAACATAGCACCATGTCCTAAGTTTTGGCACCATATTGTACCGATATTCCTTCTATAAGGTCTCTCCGCGAAAAAATCTGAGTTAAGCCAGTGCCTAGTAGAGAGAGTGTGAGTCAAAGCAGCATCCTTGTCATTGTTGTTAACGAGTGAAAGCCCCAAGGAAATGAGAATGTTGACCTCAAAAAAAGCTATAGGGCTGCTAGAACTCAGTATACACGCCCTGTACAACTCATCATGCATATCCAGTGTGTTAGCTCTTGAGAGTTACAAACCAATTACCATAGCTAATTCCTTCACCAGCTTTGTATCCATCAAGTGCGAGACCATGAGGGCATCACACTAATCTAGGGCCTTGCTCTGAACAAAAGAAAGCAGGCTAGTGCTAGGGAGACAATGCAAAAGATGAAAGGAGGTTTGTGCTTCCCCAAACACGTAGTGTGAGCCTTGTCTACTAAGAAGATAGGCCACAGACACAACAAGAATATGGACCATGAGGATCTCTAAACATATTAGGATATGGACTGAAAGGAAGAGATGAAAAAGATTGCATTTTCCTTGTTATGTATATGTACAAATACGAGTATAACATACACAAGCCACTATGAATACGGAAAATATTACATGACTCAATAAAAACAAGCGCAACCCACAAACCTCGTGAAAAAAACAACTGCAACTTAGTTTAGAACTAACTATGAACAGGAAAATGTAGAACATTGTCCCTATCTATGTTACATGGATCCTTCATTTTGGCTGAAGTACCCGTGTCCGGCATCTGACACGTGTATCCATTTTGGACACTCAGATCGTTTAATTGTATGATATTTACAGAAAAAGAATACCAAAATTAGCTAGAAAAGCGATATTTCTAGACTTTCACATGGACATGAAATAGAAAAAACACATTTTTCTTTAATTCTTCTTGTTTAAATACATTACTAAATACTAAGTCTAATTTACAATATATAACCTGCTCTAGTCATGCAATATATACTACAAATAGGTGTTCAGACGTGTCCCTGTACCCGTACCCCGTTGTGGGACACATATCCCAGTATCCTAAGATTTAAGTCTAGGAATGTCCGACGCTTGGACATGCACCCGCACCTAATATTCGTACCTGAGTCCATGTAACATAAGTCCCTATCATGTAGGGAGAAGCACTCAAGACAAAACACACGTTTTCAAGCCTTGTCCCTACTATGCCGGAAAGAAGATTAATACTGAAGATAAGCCAAGCCATTGTTGTAGGATGGTTTTAGGACGCTTGAGTATTGCCACCTACGATACGAATCGTGATGGTTTTTGGTTGGAAATAAGAATAGAACTTTGTAGAAAGTGCGCAAAGAAGAAGAAAGGAAAGAATGAGAAGAAGAAGAAGAAGAGAGAGAGAAAGAGAGAAAGAGAGAGAGAGAGAGAGAGGTGTTTCACCCTCGCAAGGGTTAGGCGGTTCTTCCTTGTAGGAACCGCAGCCCAAACCCCAATCACAATGGCCTCTGCCTTGTAAAATCAATTCATTAATCAACTCTATTTATAAAACTATAAAAGAAAATATTACATCCCAATTTATAATTCATGGATAAGACCCTTCTAATTCCTAGAAGTCTAAATGACATAAACCTAATCAATGAACACATTAAATAAGATATGGAATGGACCTAGATGTAAATGCATACATAGAATCTAACAAAGACTACATGCAATGAATTAACATAATGTGTTTAATGTATGTAAATCAATATTAAGGCGAGTACTAGATTCATGATGACCCTTGACCTTCCAACTACCATGGATAACCCTTGAACTACCAACTACCATGGACACTTGTTTTTGGACCAAAAAGACTTCTCGATGCTCGTGCTACCCATGGCCTTTGGCTTAGGCTTCCAAAGCGTATGAGACTTGTCTAACCATTCCATGGCTGTCATCAGCCATGGAGGGAGGTGTTCGTTTGTTCGACATGTAGCCTTATGCCCTAGGCACACATGTAGTAGACAGTTACAGTAACTAAAATGAGGTGACCATATTCCACACTATGCCTTCTCCAAATCAAATCTCACCAAAGGCCACTTGGGAGTAAAATTTTGAGAATAACACCAAACAAATCTGTTATTGACATATAATAGACTATATGGGCTATATGGGTGTGAACATCATATGGCAAGTGGTTGATCATAACGGATCCACAGTCCACACGAAATGCTGTAATTGCATTGCCATGTCCATGTGGCCATTTCAAGGAACTTGACTTATATCTGCCTTCCCCACATATTTCCACAGATACATGGACCATCTAAATCCACGAAACGATGTTTTGGTAAAGTTTCTTTCTCTTCAGCCTTCCAGATTATTTGGACATGGGTCTCATCAGGTTATCAATATAAGCATTCTTTTTAGTATTCCTAGATGCCACAGATTCTAGAACCACTACCCCACATCCCTTATCCAATCTAAGTCTATCTACAAAAACCCTCCACCACCTTGCGCAATATTGTCCGCTTTGGTCGCCCAAGCTCCATGGACTTCCCAGTACGGTCACCCATCCCAGGATTGCTCCCATGGCGAGCACGCTTAACTGCGAAGTTCCAATGAGCTTTGATGCCCGCACGGCTTTAAAAGGCCTTGTGCAAGTTAGGGCATGATAGAATAGATCACAGAACTCCGTTGCTTTCAGGTGGGTCATGGGCTGTCGCACTATCGCCTCACTTTGATCCTCAAATGTCAACAAAAATTCTCACACTTAAATCATTTCAAACATCAACCTTCAATCATACCTATCCCCTAACATATACCGTCACTCTAATCAAATTCAGATCCCAAATAATCTGTATGAATCATATACTTTAAGACTTTTTGGCTCAAACTAAATCTCTACACATCCAGCATCTCAATAAACTGAAACCAGCACTAGGCAAATTCTCAAGTAGAATCAAAGTGAGAAAACCAAGGGCCACTGCTAAGTACAATTAACATACCTATACGACAATTATTTTATGCATCTGTCGACCGGATATAGAAGGCAGATACATTATCACCTCAAATAGTAAAACCAAACTACTTATATCCGGTGTTTGCAACCTGATATGAACGGTAGATATAATATCTCGGATTGTATAACCGCCTGTGGCCGGATATAATAACACAGCCTCCCCCTATCCTTAACATGTCCTCCCTCATGTCGGGCCTCTTAATTACGAAAATGCCACTTGTTTCAATTCTATATCCACCAACTCACATCCCAAAACAAACTAAGCATATACATATCCACTCTTCTATAAATTACTCAAACAAACTATCTACAACATTTTACCCTACACAAATGTAAACAATCTCCGGTCATAATATATTCAACCAAAACTAATCCGGATGGCAAACGGCCCGTTAAGGACAGAGAAAGCGTGAGATTAGAAAAGGTACCAGGACAATGCTTTTGCAGAGGTGATGGACGGAAGACGCACCGAGGACGTCTCGCCGGGATTCGAGAGGCGAATCATAGTAATCGGAGGGGACTCGTTTGAAGGAGAAGTCTCGTACGCCGTTGGAGGCGAGGATGGATGAGAGGCGTGATTCGGTGGTGTCAGTGTTCTGGTGGGGAGGAGGAGAGAGGGAGAGAGAGTCGGAGAAGTGTTGGGGCAAGTGAGAGAGCTCTAGTTGTGTGATTCGTTGCAGGATTTGGGTTTGTCTTCTCTCGAGCTCTTCCAGTGACGGCTCCATTTGAGCGCCTGCGCCTCACTCCCTAGAAAAATTGTTGGAATAGTATATGTGGAGAGCAGTTATCTGCTGAGTTCGTGAAGAGGATAGTGGTGTATACTTGACGATCCAGCACGCTGATTGAAAGTTACGAGAGCAAAATCGATTTACGCCTCCTTTGCCAAAAAAATCAGAAACTGGTTTTTTTGGTTTATTAGTTTTGTTGTTATTCAATTTTTTTTTATATTTGTTAGTTTTGCGTCAAGTTTTTATGATTTATTGGTTCATTTCGACGAGACGAATCTAAAAAGTATAAAATTATGGTCAAAACAAATTTTTTTTAATAAAGCCAAAAATACGTGGATTATTGGACTAATTTTGACTTTATTCAAAAAATAATTAATTTTCACCATAATTTTATACTTTTTAGATTCCTCTCGTCGAGACGAACCAATAAACCACAAAAAATCGACGCAAAACTAACAAATGCAATTTTTTTTTTTGAATAAGGACAAAATGAATAATCCAAAAAACCAATTTAGATCGCCTGTCCCGCATTACGAGTTCCGTCCAGCCTCCATTCTTTTGTCTTGTTTTTTTTTTTTAGAAAATTACCACTAGGTCACATTTTAGAAACTTAATAAAAGTGAATTTATTTTTTCACTTACAATTTTTGTTAGATTCACAATATATTTTTTAGATTTAATCATCCATCTCGACGAGAGTAATCTAAAAGTAGAAAATTATGGCGCAAAGCAAAAAAAAAAGTTCACTAAAGACCAAAAAAAATACAAATTGTAAGTGTTGTCTGATGCGAACTTTTTTGAACCCTGATCCACAATTTTATACTTTTTTTATTTTTCTCGTTGAAACGAATAATTAACCCCAAAAACTACGATAAAAACCTAAACAAAAAATTAGGAAAAGCGAAAAAAGTCAAAAAGTCTTTTGGACAAATTACCAAGACTATCATTGTAAACCGATTCATGAGTAACATGTTGGTTGTTTTGTAATGATTTTTTAGCCTTCTATCTTACATCCTAATATATCAATGAGAATGATAATATTCGACGGTTCCCATTATGCATCGCTCATTTTTGATTCACGAACTGGTTCACGGTTGTTACAGCTGATACACAACAAACGGGTGATTTAGGCACTTAAATTTTTTTTGGTGAAAAAATGATGGGGTATTTGCACTTACACCCCTGTATTTTTTTTAGGCACTTACACCCCCTCTAGAGAACCCGAATTTCGCTTAGGTTCGGACATTGACTTTCCCAATCAAGTTTTGATGATCCGGTCCGTCCAATGTGTTTGGAATGTGTTTTTAAAAGTGTCGCGAGGAATTGGCAAAAAAAATGACCGCAAAGGGCTTGGATTAAACAGTTTTCTGTAAAAATATATATGTTCTGATCAAACCCTTCCCGGTCTTTTTTTGGGCTGATTCTTATTGGGTATCCTTGAAAACACGTTCCGAACACTTTGAATAGATTGGATCATCGAAATTTGATTGGGATAGTCGAAGTCCAAACCTAAGCAAAATTTGGGTTCTCTGCAGGGGTGTAAGTGCCTAAAAAAAGTATAAGGAGTGTATTTGCAAATCAAGCAAAGTACAGGGGTACAAGTGTAAATACCCCAAAAATGATTTCCAAAAGTCTAAGACCATAAGAGCAACCCCAACAATGAGTTGGTAAATTAGGCAGTGTACAGTGCATATATCTATTATAATTTGACACTTTTTCTATCAACACTCCCTATTTTTAATAAAATATAATATATGGGGGAAAAGTAAGAGAGAGACAAGAGAGAATAAAAAAAGAAAAAAAAAAGAAAAACAGTCAGTTAAAGAGGGGGGAGGAGAGAGAGAAAGAATAAAAAAATGGGTAGGGAGTGAATAGTGTCTCCCTAAATGGGGGGGATTTTAGGGAGGTACTATTTATTTTTGTATTTTAGGGAGAGGTTTAGGGAGTCTCTTGGAGCTTAACTTTGGGGTTTGGCTCCCTAAAATAGGGATGAGAGCCAATTTAAAGAGTTTGTTGGGCTTGCTCTAAGGCCATTACACTGACTCCCATTATTTGTAGTTTGATTTTCTCCCTATTGTTATATAGCGAACATTATCGTTACTGTCTCGAAACCGTCAACTTGGAACCTTGGATTGGTGTTTGGACTAATCTTCGTCCCAACTCATTTCTTTCCTTGTTTGATACAGAACAATCCTAACTTCAATAATAAAAATTCAACTAAACCAAATCAAACGGATACAAAACTAAGTCAATTTTTTTTCGTCTTCAATATTACCTTTTGGCTTTGATTTGGGGGTATGGTTCTGCAACTAAACGTCCGTGTAGCTCCTCGGTTCTTAGAAGTTTAGGGGGCCACTGTTTCAGTGGTATTCTGAGAGCAGCCACTTTGTGCATATTGCCAAAGGTTAGGTCTATCTCCAATCATTTCCGCACATACCTCCAATGATTGGAGACTAGATGTATTCTGTTATTGTTATTGTTGTTGTTGTTATTCAATATTACCTTTGATTTTTGGTCAAAATTATTATTATTATTATTGGGATCCCTCCCAATGAGACAATCTGGCTTATGACAAATTTTTGGTTCAAAATGAAGGGGAAAAAAAAAGGCAAGACTTAAAAAAAAAAAAAAAGAACAATAGAAAAGTAAAAGTAATGCCAAAATGCTTCTACAACTGTATTAACTACTCCCTCCGTCCCTTTTTAAATGATCCATACGGGAATACGTGCAATTTCAAACCCTAAAAAACATATTTCTCTATATAACTTTCTAATTCTTTTTATACCAAACTAAAGTGCTCATTGAGTACTTTAATTTGGTGCTAAAAAAAATTAAAAACGTTCTATGGATGTACCTTTTTTAACGTCCACAAAATACACGTTTCCCAAGCGGATCACTTAAAAAGGGACGGAGGGAGTAACATTCTAATAGGTGAAGGTGAAAAACTAACATTCTAATAGGTGACGGTGAAAAACCTAGCTTGCCTAGGTTTAGGAATTTTCTTTAATCTAATCTCTTTTAAAAATCGACCCACCAATCAAAACTTTAACCAATCAATGAAACAAAATCAAACAATCGAAGAACAGTGATTTACGTGGAAAATCTTAAACGGGAAAAAACTATGGGAAGGAATCATGCACTAGAAACATTGTGTGATTACAAGTAGACTTGCTCGATTGTGTATCCTCACCACAGATCCTTAGACCTACTTGCCGAATCCATGTACATCACACCACTGCATGATTGCCAAGTCTTGAATCCTCAAGCCTTCCAAGCGAATCGCCTTTCGAACTCCACGAAAGGGCTTTGATAGAGAACTTCAATTTGAAGATGAACGAGGAAACCTTTTGAAGTATGATCTTGATGACGAGGAAACCTTTTGAAGATGATCTTGATCTCACGGTATTTGAAAGCTTTCACAAATCTTCAAAGTTCATGAACCCTAGCACTCAATGTTGGTATTTTGAAGAGAGAGAACGCAAGTCTTGAAATATTGTTGCTATGGTTATAAAAAAATGACCTAATCGCTGAGAGTTTAGAGTTGCTGAAATTGGGCTATTTGACTAGATGTTTTGCTCGAGCAAAATTTCCAACAAAACCAATCAGACTATTTTGCCAACAGAGAGCCTTGAAATGCTCGAGCCAAACTTGCAGCATCCAACTTCTTCTTCAGTATGTTCAATCCTTCTTGACTAAAAGCTAATGCACTCAAATAAAAAATATATGTTTAAATGATTTCTGTCCACATCTAAAACAAACACTCTAAAAATAAATACCAAAAAATTACGGTGCCATAAAAATACAATACACGAAAATGGATGTTTAGGGCATGGACTTGCCAAACCAAAGGAAGCTCGGCCTATGGGGTTTATAATCTCCCTTTTTGGCACTTCCATGACAAAACATACTAAACACTAAACATGGTATCCCTTAAAAGAGTGTGAATCGAAAACTTGCAAGCTGCTCCACAGACAAACACCTCACACAAACTATTGGCGTTAAGCCTCTCCCCCTTTTTATCCCGGAATGTCAAAAGGAATAAGAACAGCCAATCATAAGCAAGAATATCGGGATAATAATGTGCAACTAAGAAAAAAAATAGAAATAGCCAAGAAATAATGGAACCTGCAAGGACATAATAAACTTCAACAAGGTTATAAGTCCGCCATACTAAAAACTAAACTAGATGCGATAAGCAAAAGAGTAGAACATGTTCCATTGACCGCAAAAGATAAGATGCAGCAAAGTACCATAAGAAGTTATGACCAACAAAAATAAGCACCACACATGGTGAACCCAAATAAAAAGTAAGCAACTAGCAGTAGAGTACTAAAAAGAAACTACTATCAGAGCATAAGTCAGCCAACGAGAATCACTTAGGTGGAGGCGAAGGTGGTATGCCGAGAAACTTATCAATGACCATCTAGACAAACTTCATAAAAGTGTCCAAAGTACCAGTTTGAAGCATCTGTACAGCGTGCCAATTAGCCATTTGATTGCGTCGATGTGCTGTTCATCACGGTTTTCAATGAATAGAGACTCCACTGCTGAAAGACGAAGGCTAATTTCCCCAACTGTGGCATCTAACTGCGTTTGATGGGCGCCCATGCGCTCAATACAAGCAATTTGTTTAGTTAGGCATTGCTCAAGATGCCAAATGTCAGCGTGAATGTCTACAAATTGACCTGCCAAGTTAGCAAGCAGATTGGCACGAGGATGACAACACGAGGCAAATATGGCTCCCCCTCATTGTCGGCCTCTTCATCACCCGAAACAACTTTCTCATCATCAGTGAGGACATCCACATGAGTCGTACTAAAGGCATGAGAGTGAGCATTTAGAGGACCATGGATATCAATGGAGAATTCACGAGGCTCACCGGGAATTAGATGGACACCAACCTGTGTAATTAAGAGAGTGGACAAGATAACGCCATACAAGAGAGTGGCGCTACGAGGAAAACCTATGGGTTTAAACCGAGCCATCTGGCCAAAAGTAACTCGACACCAATCAAGTAGATTACACTCGCTAATGTGCTGGAGAAGAAGACCGCGAGAGGCAGAGATGTGACAGGTATGAGAACTAGGTTCAACTGAAGTGCACACAAACAAATTCAAACACAAAAAAGGACTGAATAAATCCCTTTAACTTATATGGTTATCAACCCAATCATGAGTTTCCCCAGTTAGAGTTTCAGCAATAGAATCACGGGTGGAGGCATCAATTAGATGACGGTCACGACAGGAAAGGGGATAAACATAGTTTTTAAGTGGTGTAAGATGCACAACCCTACCCAAGGCTGTCGGAGTAACCGTAATTTCAAGGCCACGAACCAAAGAAGTTATACTTTCTGTAATATGGTTAACATTAGAAATGTTGGAGTAAAACTCACGGACTAGGTTAAGATGGATATAGCCTTCAAGACCTGCTGGAGGACCCCAATTCTGACCATTAATCCAATGAGTCGCCTCAGAGATGCCAGTGCATGATAAATCTAATTGACGCTCAATGAAGATATTACGATCACGAAAAAGAGCACACTTAGCTTCGGCCTCAGTCGAAGGAAACTTGTCAATCTGATTAGGGACACCACGCCCAGCCTGAATACCACGAACTGCAAAACGGCCACCGAGAGCGCGACCACCCTGAGCACCCCCTCTGCCTTGGGCACCACGGCCTCCTCAAACACGGTGTTCATGATCAGCCATGAGAAAACTGAAATACAACACAAATACAACAAAAAATAAGCATTAATAAATAGATTTTTGCATCAAAGAGACCACAAAGACAATGGTTTGGACTGGGTTAAGGGTGAAACTCCATGGGAACTCAGAAAGTAACACAAACCGAAATCAGAGAGAGAAAAATGGAAATGGTGAAACAGTAGAGGATAGAGCTTGATTACCTTGGATTGGGCCGAAAAAACAAATGAGATGGGACAATCGGCCGATGAGTGAAATTTGGGTTCTCACAGTCACAGAACAAGTAAGACAAAAGCCCTAGATTTTATGGGGCTTTAAAGAGTAGCTAAAGGTAGGAAAGATGGGTGATTTGACCAAAGCTTTATCCTCGGCAAGGGAGCTATCAAAAAATCTAGAATGTACCACTAAGGAAAAGAATCAACTCAAACAGGATGTGGTAAAGCATCGAGAAAAAGTTAGAAAGCTTGAAGAGCAACTCGAGGCTATTGATAGTAAAATGAAACAATTATCCACTGAACTAATAGAAGCTAATTATATTTTTGAGCAATTTGATGCAGGGTCTAGGTCATTAGACAATATTCTTGAAGTTCAAAGGCCAACCAGAGATCGTTCAGGACTTGGATATCGTGCCTCATTGTCAAGTCCGAGAAAAGAAAGCAAGGTATCCCAAGATAAGCTTAAAGAAGTGGTATCAGAGCAAGGAGGTCATGGGTTAGAGGCGCGAGAGCATCACCATAAGGGAGGGATTGCTGGGCCTAGAGTGCTCCTATGGATTTGGTTACACAATGCCACTCCTTGCGACAGCTCTAAAAACAGACTTGCAAGTGCGATGTCGAATGCCATAAAAGACTTAATTGAAGCCTCGGACCGCTTTTCCACCATCTCTCCTAAAAACCAATTGATGGTAGGAAGGGCTTAGAATCCAAGATGTTTGGGCTGCCCCGAGTGCTACCGAACTCCTTTTTGCGCATGGTTGAAGCGTTGAAAAGCTGGTTGAGTCTACTTTAGAACCCAAGTGGTTAGAATCCAAGATGTTTTGTACATTAAAAGATGTGACCATTGTACCCTCAACAAGTCTTTTTAGTAAAACACTCGCATCTCCCTCATTTTAAAACGGATTGAGACAAATTATATATCGATAAAGAGGGTTTTGAATCTAATAGAAGATGGTATATGCTTAGGTTTGTTTTAAAAAGGTTTTCATTTGAATTTTTGAAAGAGAAAGAGCATCGTTCTAGCTTCCAAGGATGTTTCGATTCATTTCTTCATCAGGGAGCCCACTAGCCACTATTTAAGGGTGTTGCAGAGGATCTAAATTGGGGTGTCTACACTTTGGTGGTGCGAGGAAGAATAGTTGGGAGGGATTCGAGCAGTAGGGGGACTTCTGTCTCTCGTTCCATATATATATATATGCATGAAGTAAAGTATTTTTATTGTAATAAATATAGGCACATGGTGAAAAATTATCTGAGGGTGAAAAATAAGGACAAGTTTGAGGAGAAGGAAGGTTCAATTGTTGGTGGTATTGTTGAAGAAGATTCCGATTCAGTTTTTGCGCTTTCAGTGGGGATCAGTGATGTCCGTTTAGATGCCAAGTGAGTTCTAGACTCTGGTTGTTCTTATCACATGTGTCCACAAAGAGATTGGTTCGATACATACGAGGCGGTCAACTGTGGTACAGTTCTTATGGGGAATAACACTCCCTGTAGAATTGTTGGGATGGGAACAGTTAAAGTCCGAATACATGATGGATTTGTGATGACTTTGTTTGGTGGTCGGCATGTACCAAAATTAAAGAGGAACTTGTCTCATTAGGTACTCTTTGACCCCGTGGATTAATGCGTGAGATTAACAAGGAACCTCGTCTCATAATCATAATGGATTTAACGATTATGATTAGGGTGTGATTAACAAGGCGACTGGGCAGCGTTTCTAGACCGCTCAAACTTAGGAGGAGTGCCAACAGTTAAGATTAATGTGTGAGACACGAGGAGATAGACATTGGCCGATTGAAGTAATGTGCATTTAACGTGCCTCGAGGGTTGAGCCGCCATCGTTTCCCTGATCGGTTAACATTTCTCGCTAAACCTAGATTATTCGGCTTGGAAATGGGGGACAGCTGATGAGCCAAAATTTGGTTAAGCCTTCTTGGGCCTTACGAGTTAGACACGTGGCACAACGCTTAGTAAGTTGTGAGTTTCTCATATGATAAAATCAACATTTGCTAGAATCAGAGATATTAACAAGACTTT
Organism: Gaultheria prostrata; assembly: GCA_036023075.1. Taxonomy (NCBI): domain Eukaryota; kingdom Viridiplantae; phylum Streptophyta; class Magnoliopsida; order Ericales; family Ericaceae; genus Gaultheria; species Gaultheria prostrata. Next base: position 34,031 of record JAXBDA010000680.1, on the reverse strand, counting down.
AGCAAATGGCTTCCTCATTTTGCTAAAATCAAAGATTTTACCAAGATTTTCGCAAATGGCTTGGCGTGGTCCTTTTTTTCTCGCCGCTCACGATCTCACATGTCTCATCACGATCAACAACCTTCTCGGGGAGGGCGACAACCTCTCCCCCACGATTCCATGACTCACGCCCATTTCCTCCAATCCTTCCCATCATTGGCGGATCTACATAGGGGCTGGGGGTGGCCCCGGCCCCTCCTGATTTCCTATTTTGGAGTATACTTTACATATTTTTTTTTAGATATTTATAAAAAAAATTATACAATTTTAAAAATAATAAAAAAGTAAGGATAATTTTTATTTCGAGAGCACTAAAATATGGTGAATGATACCGTGCAATAATGATATTGCGTGTTCGTCGAGTGATATGATAACAGAAATATTCGTGATTAAGTTTTTAATCTATCAAAACATACCATTAGAACTCGAATGACTAGATTTAGTCTTGAAAAAATTATTGAAAAAAATTTTCTTTCACAATACGGCCCCCCTCCGACTTTGATTTCTGGCTCCGCCACTGTTTCCCATGATCCCACAAACTAAGTTGTCTATCCGCATGTGGGCCCATGTCCGCAGGGCAAGCGCACATTCACTCACAGCATATATAAGTATCCTCGGCTTCCGGAATATAAGGTACGCGCTCTGTCCCATTTTGGTACAAAGCTTTCTTCTCTTCTGATGTGGTGCAAGGGCACCACGTGGCCTATACCCAATTTGCACCCAAAATTTTCTCCTTCTTTCACCCTCATATTCTAACTTGATCTGCGAGGGTCCACGCGACCGGAAACATCACCAGTCATTGATCTTGCTTCGTAGGGAACTTTGCCAAGGCTTCTCGGCTTGGCCATCTCAATTTTGGTATCAACACTAAAGAAATCCATTATCAAAAATAAAAGTTACAACTATGCATTTGCTAGAATTAAAATGTGCTAGAGTATGGAAATTGAAATAGATAAAACTATAAAAGAACATTGGTTGTGGTCGGGGGAAATGGGGTGAGTGTTGTGCACTTAGGCCGTAATCGCAACCCCAATAACCATTGCAGCACCAATTTTTTTCTTGCTCAAAGCGTTGCCATGTGTCCATTTCCTCGGACCACGTCAAAAACTCCATGTATCCAAGTTGCTGCCCTCTTTTATGGAACAAATCCCAACTATTTTACACCAAATATTGGATATATGGCACTTTAAACATTGGTGGTCATTTCTTCGTGCAAACACAAACCAATGACTCTGTCTCCACAAAAACAGCTAGCTAATTCAATACGTTCGAGAGTTCTGTTGAAAATGATGCAGCACTTTCGTGCCATTTCACTAAGAAATTTTTTGGGACCTTTTAGATTTTACGGGTATTTTTTACATTTTTTAATATATATCATTTTTCTCACATAAATTAATTAAAAAATCTAAATAATTAAAATTAGTGTAATGGCGCCTTAATACCTCCTTTTTTTTTCCAACATTTTCCACGGGGGGGACCACTTGAGATACTGTAGTATTTAGACCAGCACAATTTTTGGGAAAAGTGTTGAAGAGGATTAATCCTAGAAACGAAAAATCATGACGATAAAGAAATTAAGCAAAAGCTGCTCCGTTTTCCATGGAAAGAAGATGCTCTATTTTATTTCCAGTCGTTGGAAGTTTACCATTGGCGGCCCATGGTAAAGTGCCATGAAGGATTTCAAAGTTTTAAACCATTAACATGTGATGCTGTGTTTTTTGTACTTTTCAGTACGACCCGTATCTGAAATTGACAGTAATATCTTCAAAAAAAAAATAAGCACCGCTACGTACACAAAATATATCTAGAAAGTATCCAGAATTTGAAATTTAGTGGTCCGTTAAAGTTCAAATTCAGGGTATTCATTTAGGGTACCTAGACTTTCTGGAAAAAAAAAAGGGTAAATCATTTGGTGTATACTTAATGTACACCGAGATTATGTACTCAGAATCTCACACACGGGAGGATTTAACAAGGGTCTAGGGTGGGCACGTGACCCCATAGACTTTTGGTTATTATTATTCAACCCCCAAATATTAGTTTTTAATCTTATTTGGCATTTACAAATAATTCTAGTGTCCTTTTTTATGTTCTAAACATATTGTAAACACTCTTATAAATTTGAAAGAAAAAGACTACACAATCACCAATTTATCCTTCAGTTAGGAGTTTTTTATCGTAATAACTCGTGATGATATAATGCTTTTAATTTCACTAACAAATAATTTAAGAAAGAATTCATCAGATAATATTGAACAAATCTGATTGGGATCTTGCTCTAAAACTATACAAGAAAAACTTTAGGAATATAATTTGTTGGCTTCTACTTATAAACATCTTTTGAGTACTATATGTTAGTAATTTTTTTTTTGCTACAGAAGAGTATTTGTGTTCTCTATAAGTGTGTTGCGTTCGACTATAGAAAGAATTTAAAGTAATTAATGCCCCCTCTGTACCAAATTTTTGGATTCGCCATTGCTCACACAAATGATTGGAACTGTTTAATTTGTTTAATTTTTTTGTATAGAGTTCTTTGAAAAAATAGATAATTCGGATATCAGTAAATGCTTTATCAATTTTCGTCTTTGAAGCCGCAAGCATAAAAATTGAATAAATCGATCTAGCTCTAACCAATATCCGAATAAATTGATTTTGATCAAGGACCCTAGAAAAAGGTTTTCAACAAACTGAATGACTTCGATCATCAGTGTGGAGTTTGAAATGAGTCCCGCAATCTGGTTGGGCTATATCTATGGCTTAAGTAATAAGGGCATGAAAACTCCACTATTACCCCTACTAAGCATACCGAGATTGTGAGTGAGTTATCATAACTAGAAATTTGGAATTTAAAACTGTAAATGAAGTTAAGTTTTGCTTTTCAAGTTAATAATCTCTACCTTCTGTTAATTTCTTACAAAATGTATAACTAAAAGACCTCACTTTAGTTCTTTAAACTGGTGCGAAAAACTGAAATCTAAATACTCAAACTACACAACCCTATTAATCGAGTGTGTAGCATGTAGACATAAATTATGTAATAATCTAAATACTCAAACTACCCTATTAATCGAGTGTGTAGCATGTAGACATAAATTATGTAATAATCTAAATACTCAAACTACCCTATTAATCGAGTGTGTAGCATGTAGACATAAATTATGTAATAGTAAGGGAATAACACGACTTTGTGTGATAAAGTAAACATACGAAATTAACCGAGTGTAGTATGTAACATTTTTTTTTGTAGTTATTGATGTTCAATCAAGTTAATTTTCACGTGATATATGCATTATAGGAGCATTACAAAATGAATGGTTCAATGCGAGCCCCACAAAAGCCGAAACTAGACCGAACTGAGTCATAGTAAAACTTGAGGGGGAACAATCCGATTATTCCTGTAGTTGATAGATTGCATTGCCTAGCAAGAACCAAAAGTAAAAGACTTGTCAAAGAGGGTACTGAATCTTCCCCACCGGTATTAAAATAAGGAGTGCGCTCCAAGAATATACTCTATAACCCAGCCATTTATTTCTTCCTTTATTACCACCTACTATTCTAGAACGTTTAACTAAGGGTGGTCCCATTGCTTCCAGAACCTAAAAAGTCAGTACGCAAAAGGAAGACTCAAAATTGATTGCAAATAAATTTGATAAAACTAATTTAGGTTAAAAGACTAGTTTAAGATCGATTTATTTCCTAAATAAATCAATAATGAATATCTGTTGAAGTTCTCTATGCTTTTACACTGAACTTCATTAAGCTATGTTCAGCTCGTTCGACATATAATTTATAGTATAAAATTTGAACTATTAGAGATTGTTTCGATTGAAACGTACTTGAGATCGACTCACTTCATAAAAAAACATAAACAATAATATTCTTTTTTCCTTATAAAAACTTACCCATAAACATATTTTAAAACTCGTTACGTGCTTTGAACCTTGATTAGCTTGCTTAGCCCTAAGCGTGAGTCCCGTTGGTTGGTAGCTTTGTTTTTCACATAATTGAACATGTTCGATTTCTGGGGTCATATTGTAAGAAAATACTCTAATTTATTGTGAATTCTGTAGTCTCGATATGAATAACTATTTTTGATTGTACCGAATTTTTTTTTTATCGAGGTACATAAAGTTGGCGTGTACACGCGGATGGTTGGAAAAAATGCTTTCATCTCGATGCATAACTCTTTCGTCAAGTCTTTTCAAAATTTGACCGTTGAATAATCTACAGTAATTACCGAACCAGACTCCCTCTTTCCATTTTCATTTTCACACTTTCCTCTCCATTGTCCCTATAAAATGGAAGACTCTCTCCACCCTCCTCCCACCACAACATAACCAGAGACTACAGAGAGCGACAGAAAACCAACACAATGCATAAGAGTGCTTCATCTTCGTCTTTCGGCCCAGGAGGCCTAGACATAGCCCAATCCTTCTTCAAACCCACTCAAAAAACCTCCCCACCTAAGATCCCGACAAAACCCACCAAAATCTCCATCATCGGAGCTGGCAACGTCGGCATGGCCATTGCCCAAACCATCCTCACCCAAAACCTCGCCGACGAGCTCGCCCTCGTCGACGCCAATCCCGACAAGCCGCGTGGCGAGATGCTTGACCTCCAGCACGCCGCCGCCTTCCTCCCCCGCACCACCATCCTCGCCTCCGTCGACTACGCCGTCACTTCTGACTCTGACCTCTGCATAGTCACCGCTGGCGCCAGGCAGAACCCCGGCGAGTCCAGGTAGTCCTCTAAATATGTGTTTAACCAAGAAGGATTTAATATCTTAGGCTGTTTCTTGGAACGTAAAACATTTTCTTGTAGTCTCATTTTTTGGTGTTTCGTTGTACAAAAACAGGGGTAATTTTTTTTTTCATCGAAAATGTTTTCTGTGAAAACTTTCTTTGTAGTATTTTCGTCGAAACAAATGGAGCCTTAATACCTTTGAGTTTTTTTCTCTTCGAATCATATTGGCACTCTGTCTTCCATCGATCGTGCAACATGTAGACATTTTGTGGGTAGTGACGGACACATGATTACGAATTTGACGTGGCTTGCGGGTCTACTCTCCATTAATTGTTTAAAATAATCCAAAACTGTACATAAAGAAGAAGATTGTGAGGAGTGTAGGAGCCAAACAACATCCCCTTGCACCCCCGGTCCACCCCTCTACGTGAGATTGATGGGTTGTATCTTGGAGTCGTATTAAGCCAATATAACTTACACGAAGGGAGGCAAATATGACTTTAGGACAGCACTTGTCGCGCCTTTCATCGATCTCACGAGTTATTTTTCTAACTCGCAACTATATCTTTCATTGATTGTGTTCGTGTTTTTAATGTTTCATGACATTCGTAAATGCTAGTGTTTTGTGCTAATTGTGTGATAAATCCCCCAACAGGATGAGTCTGTTGCAGAGGAACCTGACCCTGTTCGAGAAGATCATACCGCCGCTCGCCAAGTACTCGCCGGAAACGGTTCTGTTGATTGTTTCGAATCCAGTGGATGTCTTGACTTTTGTGGCGTGGAGGCTTTCTGGGTTCCCTTCAAATCGGGTTATCGGCTCGGGTACTAATCTGGATTCTTCGAGGTTCCGGTTCTTGATTGCGGATCATCTCGACGTCAATGCTCAGGATGTGCAGGTACAATACGTTAAACTTTCATGGTTTTATAGCGGTGAGTTTTTCATTTGATAAAATCTGCTAACATCAGTAGTAGTAGTTGATTTTAGCAAATGAGGAAGAATCTTTGCTAAAATCGTAGGTTCTCGTGACAGGTAAAATCAACGGTTGATTTTAGCAGATTTTGTTGGTTACTCCAGGCTTATTATTGTTCTAATTTGCAATGGTTACTCCAGGCTTATATTGTTGGGGAGCACGGTGACAGCTCAGTGGCACTATGGTCAAGCATTAGCGTAGGCGGAGTGCCGGTATTAAGCTTCCTAGAGAGGCAACAAATCGCATACGAGAAGGAAATACTGCTGAAAATTCACAAAGAAGTTGTCGAGAGTGCATACGAAGTGATAAGTCTGAAAGGTTACACCTCATGGGCAATCGGGTACTCCGTGGCGAGCCTGGCTCGAGCTATACTCAGGGACCAGAGGAGCATCCACCCAGTCTCAGTCCTCGCAAATGGGTTCTACGGTATCAAAGGCGGTGACGTGTTTCTAAGTTTGCCGGCGCGGCTTGGCCGGGATGGGGTCATGGGTGTGGCTAATGTGCATTTGACTGATGAGGAGGAGAAAAAGATTAGGGGCTCGGCTAGGACCATAGGGGAGGTGCAAAGCGAATTGGGTATTTGAGAGTTGTGTTCTACGGACATCTTTGTATGTGAATTAATCCTGTTTTGAAACATCAGATATCAGTGTCGTATTTGTATTTCAAAAGTCATTTCCCCGGTGAAGGTTGTTTAGGTTTAGTTTGCAGTGTTAAAAGCGCGAAAAATAATGTTACAATTAACGACCACGTATTTATGTTATAGTATTTCATTTGTTACTTCATTCGACAGTTATTAATACAATATTGAGTCTCACAGGAGTTCCATGAATGTTCTACCAATTTTTACTACCACGATAGATCATTGTGAATGAAATGTTTGAAAAAATGTGGTTAATACAATGAGACTTACACGAATTCCATGAATGTTCTACCATTTTTTATTTGTCGCGATTGATCATTGTGAACGAACTGTTTAAAAAAAGGTGGTTACCGTGAAAAAGAAAAGAAAAAAGGTGTGCCGATAACACTGGTACATATGATCAAGCATGCATATGTCCTTCCTAAATCTATATCTCATTCCTAGAAGCACTCTCCTGCTAAACAAGAAGACAATTTTGCAGATTTTTAGTGTTAGAAATGGGGCTAGTTTATTTCTTGTTTTTTCTGGTCTGTTTGGTGTAATTCAGATGATAAAAAAAAATAAAAAATATACACAAAAACGCCATTTGGGACGTTACCTTTATTTAGAGTATCTCCCCAGTGATTTATTATTTTTGTTACCAAAATATTTGTTGAGAATAAGTCCAAAATATTGCACATCAAAGGCTTACAATACTCCTAGTCAAAAGATGATAAATATTGTACTTCAACAGCTTATAAAATCTCTATTCAAAACATTCGCTTTGGCATTTCTTGAACCAAATTTGGTTGAATCCATTACTTGTCACGTTGGCGTTATATGTAGGAGCCCTTTTGAAGGACTTCAACTATTTCCGTCGTTAAATGTGTTATGATAAAATGACTTGTTAAATACATTCCAAAGTAACTTTTCATAAATTCTTCAAATAATGTCGCAGCAAATCGAAAATTGAGTTAACAGGGAAAACTTGTGCTCGTTGCAGACCTTGATTCACTAATGTACGAACATGATTTCCTAATGTGGTTTGAGCAGCAAAGGGGTCCCTCTTCTTCTATCCCTAAATCCACAAGTACCAACATAGGACCGAGAAACCACTCGACCTCTTGACAAGGGTATTCTGGAAACTTGCTTGAATACCAATAACTCCTTTTGGTAGTTTACATGTTTTCTTACGTGAACTAATACATTAACTCGTATGCAAATCAATTGTACGTATAGTTTTTGGCCTGTTTTATCATCTCATCACTATTTTACTTCAAAAATCTTTACCAATATTTGTTTAACCTAATAGCAAAAAGGCGGTCAAACATTTTGCAGAATTTTTTTTTACGTACAAACAAAGGGAGCCTTGGAATCACACTTAGCTTCAACACTTTGATAGCCACACAGATAGTCATGTGCACTTGTTATTTTTTGGTAGTTATTGACTATCGTCATACAATCGGGAAAATTTCAAATAATTCCCGCCCTTTCTCCAAAATCATACGGAGACACCTACCTTCACGAAATGTCACATAAATACTTGTATTATTTAATAACTCATCAGCTTCACCCCTACCGTCACCCTCTACCTAAAAACCAAATGAATGAGTGACATAGTACACATGGCAGGAGTGTCTCTCTCTCTCTCTCTCTCTCTCTCTCTCTCTCTCTCTCTCTCTCTCTCTCTCTCTCTCTCTCTCTCTCTCTCTCTCTCTCTCGGTACACTCTATTTTCCCACAACTCCCTCTAACCCATTCTCTCTTCCCCCTAATGGAACAACATCCAAAACCAAACCACCAAAAAGCTCATCCCTCAATCTCCATTGACTTAATGCAATCCCTTCTTCTTCTTTTCCATTCCAAACTCCATTCCCCAATCGCCTTCGCCATCGTGCATACCTTCCACGCCACCTGATGCAACCATCAGGATCTCCGCTAAGTATCCCTGGAGTAGATTCTTACTCTTTGCCATCCATCGCGTCTGGTGAGAGAGAGAGAGAAAGAGAGAGACTCTCCTACATGCCATGTAAGTATCCACCTAACCCCAAAAATGCCATGTGTAGTCCATGTCACCCATTCCGTTAGTTTTTAGATGGAGGGTGACGTTAAGGGTGAAATTGATGAGTTATTAAACTTTATGTGACATTTCGTGAATGTCAGATGTCTCTATGTAATTTTGGAAAAAAGTTAGGGGTTTTATTTTGAAAATTTCCCGATTTGGACTAGACTCAGGGCTGGGACCAAGAGCTAGGTTAGCAGCCTAGATTGCAGTTGTTAATTCGGAAGCAAAATAGATGTAGAGAGTAATATAATCTATTCTGTTAAAAAAAAGTAATATAATCTATTGTTTGTTAGTACTCTACTTTGACATACAATTCTTTAGACCACGATAAAAATGACCTTTATTGTCAAGCATTCGTTACAGGAAAGTGAAGGAGTGCCGAAAGAGATAGATATGGCTTAAGGCATTGGTTTGCTAAATCAACATAAAAAATGGACCCCCTAACCTAATAACAAGGTGTCAAGTAAGACCAAGCTCATGAGCTTTATTTTCCACTCTAACTCCCTCCTCTACAGTATGAGGACGGACTTGTATATCTTGAAAAAAATCCGCTGCAGATGAAGAGCTTGCGCTGGACGAGGTCATGGGAATATTAGAATTTAGGCTAGACCTGGTGGGAATTCACTCACATTTTTTCTTCTTATACAGCTATGCTGTATCCTTGGACTGCAGTGTTTTGGAAGAACAGAAGTGATGTCATTTAATTCCATCTTGAGATGGTGTGTGCAACAAAAGTTGTAATTTTTCTGGAACTTGAATTTGCAGTAAGAAAATTCACTTGGTTTTGCTTTACCTTAACATGAGATATGGCTAGATGTTGCGTTAGACGTTCTCTATTTCGGAGACACCAGTGTTATTCATCAAAGCTTGAAAGAACGACATGAACTTTTTCGTAAAGCTCGTAGAGGGTCGATTGGAAGTTTTATGGTGGTCTTAATTTAATGATCGTCGGCCTTCTGGTAGAGATTGATTTAATTTACTTACTTCTAAATGTCATTAGCATTTTAAATGTCTGACGCACATACTTCATACATGTAGCATAGTTTTGATAGGCTATGGTAATTAAGTGCCTATCACCTCTGGGAAATGATATCCTACTGGCTACTGGAATCCAGATGCTAAATATCAATTGAGTAGGATCATGATGTTTTATTAGTGGATTTTCCACAACACTTGGCTTCTCCCTAGTGTCTGATTATGGAGCTTAGAACTGTTATTTATCTTTTTGTGACCATGGATATAGGACGTTTGTTGCTGATCTATCTAGTTTTTTTTTAACTTGGGCGCTATGTAGCCTGGAGCTGTGTATGTTTCACAAAGCTTGCAATTCAGATCGCCAGTTTATATTGGAGAAGAGATCATTGGTGAAGTACAAGCAACTAATATAAGGGCAATGAAGAACAAGTACCTGAAAGTAAGATCGAATGGTTAATTCACCCATGATTTTGTAAATGACTGGCGTTGAACCGTCTTTGACATGTTAGTACTTGTGTTTTGTGAACCAGTGCAAAATTCACAACGAAGTGCTTCAAACATGGCGACCATCTGGTTATTGATGGCGAGGCTACTGCTATTTTATGGGTGAATTATCTCATCCTGCTGGCGAATCTGATGTTCAAGCTGAGTCAGCTACCCGCCTGGATCCTGATCAGTTCACTAATTTTTTTTGACACAGAAACATATGTTCTCCAAGCCATTTTGATAATTCCATGGCCTTTCGAACCATACTTCTAGTTTGATAGTCTTGTTCAGTATTTCCAAATGTTCTATGCAATTCTAAATGAGCCCTAATTATTAACTTAGGCAAATATTTTGAATACATGTGATTATTGTGTTTCAGCACAAGAACTTGAGGGAGATTAAGCAGATTTTGAGAGAAATACAACTTGAAGAAAGTCGGAAGCGTGATTTATAAAGTGCACTCCATGTATACTTTAAGGATTGGTTGTATGGTAATTGTTCTTACTCTCGTCATTTCTAAATCTCACGTGTACTGTTTGTTGGGTATACCGGAGATCATCTGTTTCTGTAACACATTCGGGTTCCCAGTTTCTTAGCACTACTCGAAAGGCTATCTCACGCTTTGAGGGGAAAATAGTACCATACTAACTTCTCTAATCATTGACATGTATTTGCATGCTGCTTAGTATACTTGTCTCGATCGTGGCCTTATCCAGTTACCCTCGAATTGTCGGTCCATCTTCTCGTTTTGGGATGTCCCAAATTGTTTGTCCTCTTGGAAAAGTCGGGTAATTATCTCCAATACTATCCTCAGAAAGGCCTATGGATGGATTTAAAAGTGGGAATAAAAGGGCATAGTGAAAATCAATACCTTGCAATTTGAATTTGCCTTTATTCATTGACGGTATCCTTGAAAGGTTAGTTCCAGAAAAACCAAGAATATTGGATGAAGGGATTATTGTGTACTGTTGGCATGTTATAATTCTGAAGTATATCTCATGTCTACATTCCTTGTGATTATGTTTCCTCATGTTTCAACAGCGTCAGGAAGTATCCGGCAGCTGTACTTCCTCCAAAGTGACTGAAATTTGCAAGTAACCTTCTTGAAGAAACATGGAGTTTTTGGTGTCCAAATATTTCTAGTTTCGACACGCACAAATTCCTCTTGCCGTTCGTGTTTGTCTGGAAGCAGCTTAAACAACCATTTCCAGTGCGGTGTTTTTTTTTTTTTTTTTTGAAACTGTAGTGCAGAAGCCAATAATTACCAACAATGCTAACTCCCTCATTCTTTCTTATTTTTGCAAAGAGTAGTGTAATATCCTCTTTACTCTCTATTTTGCATCATTGGGAAATCAACAAGTGTATTGACCCAGAACCTGCGCTAATGGTTGTTATTAAGGTTATTGTCAGGTTGGTTCCAAATCAATTCAACAGTAAACAAATACTCTCAAGAAAGTTTACTCTAAGCAAATGGCTCAAAGAGATCATGGTGTTGTCTGCCATGACTGTTTTAATTTTGCTGCTGTTACCACTGAATGAGTTTCGTCCTAAGCCTGAATACATAACTTGGGTGCGGACTGCTCACCGTACATAACTCGGGTTCGGACCGTTCACTTTGTAAAGTTTGAAGCAACATGTCCACCCAGGTGATTGTCAGGTTGGTTCCAAATCAATTCAACAGTTAACAAATACTCTCAAGAAAGTTTACTCTAAGCAGATGGCTCAAAGAGATCATGGTGTTGTCTGCCATGACTGTTTTAATTTGGCTGCTGTTAATTACCACTGAATGGGTCTCGTCCTAAGCCTGAATACATAACTTGGGTGCGGACTGCTCACCGTACATAACTCGGGTTCGGACCGTTCACTTTATAAAGTTTGAATCAACATGTCCACCCAACAAAAAACAGAAATATGGAGTTTAAATTATGCATAAAAAAACCAATTTACAGATTCCCTACAGACAACTGAACCAAACACAACAAAAATTGGGTTCGACTAAAGCCTAGCTTCCAGGGGCCGATGCGAGCAGCTGCTCTGCTTGCTCAGGGAAGAAGATTATGAAAAGAAATGCACCTGGGGATAAGATCGTAAAATCAAACATAAAATTTCATAAGAAGATTTTTCCAAATATTTAGGCTGTGTTTGGACCATGGATTTATCGGAGGGATAGGAAATGGCCAAGGAAGGTAGAATAACATCACCAACTCCTGTCATTTTCCTTTCCCTTCTTAAATTCATCCGCAAATCGATATTCCAAACACGACCTTACAAGCTATGTCGGTCCTAAGCACAACAGAGATCTTTCCTTGAATTGTAACCAAACCAGCTTTTGCCTGCATCTTTCAGCTCAATGGAACCAACAGTGTCAAATATACCTGCAAAAAATCTATTGCTTTTATTAGCTTTAGTCATAGGCCGGAGAAAATCCACTAAGACTCTGTTTGGATCATAGTTTCTTTTTTTATTTTTTCAAGATGGAAAGGAAGAAATAAGAAGATGGTGAATTCAAGAAGCTAAATTTATGTCTGTGGTTACAAATCATTTTCCCTCCATTAAGAAAAACCATATAGATCCTAGTTGGATCAAGGATTTGGGTAAGGGAAAAAAAAATAAAATGGAAAATAGATGGATCTAACCCTTGTGAGCTGTTGGATCCTTCAACTTCTCCATTTTTTTATCCAAATTCCTGATCCAAATACTGCCTTAGATATACATGATCCAAACACAGCGTAGAATAACAGGCTGGAATTGTATTTAACCTGGTTTTACTGACTGAAGCCCTGATGTTACACATGCTACATTCTTGAAACCAGCTTCTTCTAGCTTTTGAGCAGCAGATGTAGACCTTAAAAAGCATTAAAAGAACAACATTGTCCTCAAATGGTTTCAGTATTTCATGGGCTCTCTTTCTTAAAATTCTTGTCTCCCTATCTCAATGCATCCCAATTGCACGATCGTGCTTTGGGATTTTGACCAACCGTGTAGTTACGAGTGCACTGAAATAGGGAGACAGCGTTTTGGGGGGACAGAATTTGTGGCCTTGCACTATAATGCCAAAAGTGACTTAGACGCGCAGTAAGAAGGGATCACAAGAAAGAACACTCCAACGCCATCGGAGGTAAGACGTTTAATATGAGACATTTGAAAATTAGCATCAATAGATCACTTGATTCAAAATCCATGAGAAGAAAATCCAAAGCAGTCCAAACCACATAGATCAATACCTTAGAGTTGTATCCGCTTGAGCTTAATTTTCACTTTGCCTCCTTTTGTTTCATCAAGTTACCTCTTAAGTGTCACATAATCAACTCAATTTTGATGATTTACCAACTTGGGGCGGGATATCAAAAATCGGCTATGCGTACTTGTATATATATACTCAACAAATAAACATAGCTGCCAAATTGATTCTGAAAAAAGTACATGTTCTTAAATCTTAACCTTTGGACTGGAATACTGTTTACTGCCGAGAAACTGCATCACTTGTACATGCATAAGAAGCTACAACGATAACTTATTCGTCAAGATGCAGTATGATTTTTGGTACTGGGACTGAGTTTCGTACAACAATGCTCATCTAAGAATTTCTGAAACTGAATCACTGAAACAACTTACTGCTATAAGAATTGGCAGCAAATTAAGCTTTTTGTTTATGAAAGAAAAGAATAGGCAATTACTGACCTTAGTCCTTCCTGACAGACAAGTAACAATTTAGATTCTTGTGGAAACTTGCTCTTCACAGATTGCACAAAATCAGGATTGAGTTTAGTGAATGCCAAACAGTAGAATAAACTGGCAAAATTATTATGTGCTTGCCTCTTTGTTATTGTGCCTGCAACATAACATTTTAGCACCAATAATGAACCCATGAAAGTTTAGCACTATTCTTATGACAAAATATTCAAACTTATATACTTGAACAAGAACAACTAGTTTGGAAGGAGAGCAGGGTTTTACCAAGATCATTGTCTTTGTTTTCAATAAAGAGGGGAACATGATGACACGATTTTATATGCACTCGATCAAATTGTCTCTTGCGTCTCGAACATCCAAAACTGTGAAACCATCAACTGCTATTAGTTCCTTAGCTTCCTCTGCACTTACATAACTGACTACTGCTTTAATTTCCAAATTTCTCCGACGAAGTGGTTTCCATGTCATGGTCTGCCCTCGATGGGTCTCAAATACCAACCAAGGTGTCTGCGAATTGCTGAAAAGAGACATTCACCATATCTCTCATTCCCACATTCACAAGATTTCAACATTCCATTTGAATCATGCTTAGGCTGTGTTTGGTCCTTGGATTTGTGGAGGAGGAGGATCTTTAGTGGAAAGATTAAGTGTTGTGCTTCATTTCACAAATTCAAGCAGTGTTCCCATTGCCTTTCCTTTTCCTTCCATAAACCCATCCAAGAATCCAAGATCCAAACACGGCCTTAATGTTCAATGGCATGATTCATTACCAAAATTACCAACACCATGATCAAGAATATGAAAAAACAAAAAGCAAAAATATGCTGCTACATAGGCAGAAGTCCAAATATGCATACAGATACAACCCAACACTGAATCCCATGGAAACTTAATGGATTCAATTGGGAATTGAGGCCACAAGTCACTTGGGCCACTTTGAAAACAATGCTTATATGTTCTCGCTTGCAAAAATAACACCTATTTTTTTTGGTTCCTTTTGATGTCAATTTTGCAGCTTTTACTTGCATTCTCAAGAATTCTCTATTGCAATTCTTTGCTCATAGAATATACGACAAGGAAGAAGGCGAGCAGAAACACATTAAAGTTTGTCTTTTATGAGTTGTTTTACTCTTTTCGACGAATATCGTAACTTGCATTAACCAAAATCAGTACTAACACATAAAAGTAGAATGTTTGTGACTTTGTGATACATTCAACTGAGGCTTAGGCTAAGTTTCCACTAAAAGTACTGTTGATACATTGAGGGGGTGGAAGTCAACAGTGTATACACTTGACAACACTAACAAAACCTGTGCTGAGTAGCATATAGAGTCGCATAGATTTTGCATACCTATCACATTAGCAATATCTTGAAGAAGAGCCTTTCTCCTCTCACCAAAACCTGGTGCTTTGATGGCAACAACATTCAGCATGCCTCTCAGCTTGTTCACAACAAGAGTTGCAAGAGCCTCCCCGGTGATATCTTCAACAATGATAAGCAAAGGGGCCCGCAATTGAGTTGTCTTCACTGCGAATTTTCAAACTAAGGTTAGATCTCATAAGCTTTCGTAAGAACAAGGGAGATGTGGACCATGAAATCATTAAAAATAGAATTTTTAAAAATTCGCAGGCTGAGAATTTTTCCAATTGCACCTGCGAATTTTTCAACAAACGTAAAATCTCACAATCTCGTAAAAACAAGGGAGACAAATTCGCATGGATTTCTTCTACCTTATACAAATTCCCATGAATTTGTTCTGTATTATACAAATTCGCATGAATTTGTTCTACTATATACTACAAATTTGCATGAATTTGTTTTGAGATCCACGTGGACTTGGCATGGGAAATCCACATGGACTTCATCATAGCCTTTTGCTTTGATGCACCAGAGATTTAATTTGATGTATTAAAAGGGGAATTTTAAAAAATTCGCAGTAAATATTCTAAACATTTAAAATTTGCAGTGAAAGAATGAGGAAGGCATTCAATCTTGATTTGCCATTGATGAGCTTAGAACTTGCAGGATGTAGATTATAGGTGAAGAAAAAAAAGAAGATAAAATCACGAACCGAGTTTTTTTCCGGTCAATTTGGGAGTCAAAACAGAGCAATCCAAGGTCGCCGATCATCGGAAACTGACCTCCGGCGACGAGCGAGCGAAGGGTGGTGGTCGCCGGGGTTCGAGATGGTAGGAGAAGGCAGGTTGGCAGTCGACGAGTGCTGCAATGCTATATGGCGGTCGGCGGCGGTAGAGAGAAGAATATGTTTCTGTGTTTTTAGCTACAGGGAGAAAAATGTAATTTTACCTCCCAACTTGACCTTATGATAATGATAAAGCACGCGTCTTCCTTAATGGGTTCCTTTATGGGAAATAGGTATCGATTTTCTGTACTGGCTAGTAAAAAACTGATAAACATTCTGTCAAAGATTAATCTTTTAGGGCCCAATGTCAGTATTGGGCTTTACCAGGCCCGGCCCATAACCTCGTGTTGACGATGGATCATATGCTAACGGCAGACCACCATCTCCGAACTGACGAGAAGAGTCATAACCGCTGTTTTCTGGGGAAAATTTTCCGATCGGAAGAGATGGCTGGAAGATTGAGCCACGTCGCGTCACAGATCATGGGCGGAAACGGAGGCGTTTCCCGCTCCGCCGCTTCCTCTCTCCGGCGCCGCTCCGGCATGGGCCTCCCCGTCGGCAAACACATCGTACCCGACAAACCCGTAAGCCTCTCCCAAACTCCGATTATGAATTGATTTAACTGAATTCAAATGTAATTAGATTCAAGTTCAGTTTAATTCTGCTGTTTCTTTCTTCTGCTGCATTTTGGAGAAAATTGTGAAACCCTACAAGTGTTTTACTCGTCTTGGTTTTCTGCTTCAGATTCCTGTAAACGACGAGCTGGTTTGGGACAACGGGACTGCATTTCCTGAGCCTTGTATTGATCGTATTGCTGATACAGTAGGAAAGGTGGATTCTTGTTTCTGTATTTTTCTTATGCTAATTTTTGAATTAAAGACTTGGTGAGAATTAGGGTAATTTTTTTTGTTAAGACTCCATTTAGGTATGCCCCTCAAATGCAAATTTTTTTTGTGTGTGTCTTCCCTCCAAAATTTGGGTCAAAATAGAACATTTGTAAGTGAAAAGACTTGTTGAGAAACAATGGTTTGGATTTGGGTAAGGATAAGGGTAAAACCAAAAAATGGTAGGAAAAAGCGTATGCCATAGGAGATTTTTTTTTTTAGTATTTTTACTTAATTTTTTTGCTTTTGGGTAGGAAAAAGGGTAAGGATTGGAGATGCTCTTTGATACCTATGAAATTTCTTATGTTTGTGCATTTGTGTATGTTTATAGTATGAAGCTTTGGGGTGGTTGTGCGGTGGTTTGAGTTGTTTCGCTGCTCTTGGATTGTTGGCTGTCTGGAATGACAAGGCTTCCAAGATCCCTTTTGTGAGTTACCGTTCACTCCTAATTTCATTTTTTGAGCCTTACTATTCAGGAGTGACATCAGTTTTGGTAGAATGGATTATGATAATATGTTCTGCCAATTCCATTATTGTTTCTTTTTTCTTTCACGTGATAGATCGATCGGATCTTCAGCTTTTAGAAAATGCAAAACCTGTTGTTTGTGTACCGTTTTGGATTTTTAGGGAAGATTGCAGAGTGCACAACTTCTTTGTTTGTGTCTTTCGTATTTTTGTTTGTATTATGATGGGAGATCAATCTGTCCTAAGAGGCTAAGTTGAGTAAAACATTTTGGGTGGTAGTTTGGGTAGCCAGTTTTCTTTCTACTGTAACCGTTTAGACATGGTCCCTTGGACAATAACTGACAATGCCATCAACCTAATGCATATTCTCACCTGTATTGCCCTAGAAAGCCCCAGAAAAGGCTTTTCTGAAATCCGTTATAGAATTTAGAGTTGGATTCCTTGTTAAACATCCTGCCCTTTTTTTTCGGAATTAGCTACAGCATGTGTCGTTTCAGCACAAAATAGTTATCTTGTTCGACATCCCAGATTCAGGTCTAATCAACTCACAATTGAATTTTCCTACATGTTGAAATGTGGAGCACTCTTTATTTGCGTGACCTTCTGCAAGACACCAGTTGAATGTGAGATATTTTTACATTAGGATAACTAAATAATAACTAAGTACCTTTTTCGTTGTGAGTAGTAGGTTGCTATCCAATTTTGGGTGGAACTAAGATATTTCTTGTCCAACCGCATTGCTTGTCTTCTTAACTTCAAGGCCGAGCAAATACTCAACTGTATTCTAAATCTTATTCCTCTAGACTTAGATTGATAAATCTTTCAGTAATTTTATTGTCTCCAATTTGGATCGATTTTTTGGTAATCCAGAGCTTTATTAGAAAGAACAAATGTAAAAAGGGAATCCCTCAAAGTACAACCAAAGCAAAGGCAAATAGCGAATAGCCTAAGCAAGATAGAGAAACAACCTATTGAGATCTGAGAAAATATAGAACTAGGAATTAGCGAATAGTTAATAAGCAGAGAATACGCATGTGAATGCTTGAAATTTCTGCTTTGAGAAGCTTTGATCCTGACTTCGAATTTAATCTGACTTATGACAAAGGAAGGGGGTCTTTGAATGGCTTTGAAAATTGGATTATTCCTTTCTTTCCATATGAGTAAACTGTAGCAGCTCGAGCTTGCCTTTGGAGGGAGTTAGCAAAACATCTCCCTGTGAAATTCAAGCAAAACCAAGAGACCTCCTAATTATGGAGCTCGTAGGATTATCAGGGATCCCCCAACTATGGAGTTTATCTACTATTATGAGAATATGCCTAACCGCCATCCGAAGGATAAAGTTTGTCAGTATCTGATTTGAGAACCAATGAAGCTTATGCCAATTAATAGTGTACAGTAGTTAATCCTTAGTGCATCCCCAGTATAATAAACTTGGTACTTGGATGAAGGAGAATCAGTCCAAATAACTGAATCAGGGCCATTTGGATTTGGAAGATAAGGAGCACAAAGAGAAAGGAATGGCCAAGTCCATCCTTCAGTATAGATGATACAAGACACCTTAGCTTTCAAAGAGATGCCAGAAACCAAAGCAGTGAATCCCATAGTGTTCCAAGAGCATGCCAAAGAAACCGGAAGAACCATGATCTTTTTAATATAAGGCTTGGCTTTAAGCATAAGAATGAAAGCTTCCTCCATGTCCAAGAGCAGGAGAAAGGGATTTTAAAATTTGGATCATTATCATTGACTTCTACAAGAACCACCTAACCACTGCAAATTTTGCTTCCAGTGAAGTATTGAAATCTCTTTACATTCGTAAGAATCTAAAATGCTCCTGTTCTACATGGCAGGCGAGGTAGGATAGAGAAGAGGTAGGTTTGTCCATTAGGATTGGGCGTGGACAAACCTCGACTGGGCCAGCATTGAGGAAAAATGACAAATGACAAAAAAAGTTTCGAACCTAGAAAGGATAAGGCATATAAACCCTTACACTAAAACTCATTTGTAGCTTGGTTTTGACACAGATCTATCCACAGCTAACACATCTGGTTAAGAAGGGCTGAGAACTGCTAATATTAACTCATAGATGAAGTGTATCACTTGAGGAGACATTCTAGTGGATGTTACTCTTATAGAGAAGGCATGATGGAGGAATAAGGAAGTATTTTGAAGGGTTTTCCTGTTCACAATGTTGCATTGTACAAAGTATTGGTTTGTTTGTAAAAGTGTCCCTAACATGACCTTTGGACACAACAAAAACAACATTATTAGGGATTGTCTTCAGTACTAATTGCTGAGATACTACATTTGGGAAGAGACCGACATGGTTTGATGGTATTGCCATTTTTTTGGGTGGGTAAATAGTTTGGCTGTATTGACAAATGAGTTGCATTGCTTTATGTATGCCCTTTCTTTCTTTTCTTGGTTTCTCGCTTGCTCCTTTTCCTTTTTTCCTTCTAAATATGCTAGTCTACTTGTATGTGTAGAGTTTGGTCTGCATTATGCCTTTGAGGAAAATTGTAGAGGCTGAATCTGGTCTTGGAGGGTAAACCGTAGCACGTTCAACTAGTTTTAGAATGGTTGATTTCAAGTTTCCAAGAAGGGCATTAGGGGGGCCTCCTATAGATAAAGGGATCCAAGAAAATGTAGAACGACCAAATCCCTCTAGAGTACGAAAAGAGACAAAACCTCACCCGTCCATACGCCCTACATAATGCAAAGAGGGCACTATCCGCAGCCTTTCCATCGGAAATCACCATAAGTCCCAACTCGTGTACCAAGCATGGTTTCATGCTTCCTTAATGCCCACAAGGCACATACGTATATGAATAAACTTATATATTAATATGTATTGTACATGTGTTTCATAGTTGCAAAGGGAGCGCATGTATAAGCATTTCATATATATAAACTTGAGTGAGAAATGACATCCCAACAGATTCTTTTATGCCAAATATATGGACTAAACAAGTGGATAAGTAGTAGAATACGAGAAAAGAAAGAGAGAGTCCTAAATCTTTCTTTCTTTTTCTTCTTCCTTGCATATATTTGAAAAGAGAAGTGAGAATTTCGTTCTTTAAGATTAGTGTGGAAGCTCCTATCCTATTTAGGAGCGGGGGAGCGAGCTCCCATCGAGCTCCCGTCTTGGGAGCGCGGAATCGAGCTCCCGTCTAGGGAGCGCATCCATTTTAGAAGGATCCTGCAACTAAGCATCACATACTTGAAAGTCATTCCTCTCACATTTCAAGATATCAGTCTAATCGTCAAATGGAATAGCATTGATAGGTAACTCATAAGTATTTTCTCAAGCTGCCAATCTTCTTTGCAACCCATTCTGATGCCTCATTCCCAAAATCCTCCGAGACCTGTTCAAAGAGGCATGCACTCCAATGGCAGCATCTGTTCCCCTTTCACGGAGTCACCCATCTCACTTCCATCAAGGGTACTAAGATTAATTTCTTGTTTACTATGTTGCTCATTAGACAAAATGAATATTGTATGATGCATGTGGGGTGGTGTTCAAGCTGGGTCTCTTCCTCTCTTGGACCTCCTGAATCTAGTGGTGAAATTAAAACCGAAAAACTAAAACCGGCTGGGCAAACCGGTGAAAAAACCTGGTTTCGTTTGGTCTTGGATGAAGAACGTTTCGGTTTTGCTTAGAAAACTGTAATAAAACTTAAACCGGTTTGGTTTTTTAGTTTTTGCTTTACAAAACCGTAAAAAAACCAGACCGAACTGACAATAATGGGTAAACCCATTACCCTTTGTTCCTGACACTTGCATCCCACCGTTCACTTTGTTTCCCCTTAAAAACCCACGTCCACTTTACATTACTCCTAGTTGACCCTAGCATAACTTCCTATCCCACACCTCCCACTCCCAATCTCCCAAATCTGCAATTGTAAGCACGGTTACCTCTCTACATTACCTCGCTGGTCTCTCTCTCTCTCTCTTTCTCACACACACACACACACACACATGTTCTCAACGTTTCTGTCTTCGTCATTCGAAGTTGGAATGAAGATGGTCTCCTTCAGGCTTCCCAAGGTGGTGAAGTAGATCTGGTTATGAAATGCAAAAAGAACGAAATTTATATGTAAATCTGAGGTTGTTAAGTATTTTGATTATTCAATTGTTTTTTTAATGATCTGAGTTTGTGTGTATTTTGTAAAATTTTCCGATTTTAGTTCTTAATTTGTAGATCTGATTTCATAAGAGGGCGATACCTACGAGATTGCATTTTGTTTTGGTTTTGGTTTTCTTCATGCTATTGTGATGAAACCGGGAAAACCGAGAGAAACTGGAAGAACTGGCCTAACCGGGGAAAACCAAATCGACCAACCCATTTGGATACCGAAAATTTCATTTCGGTGCCTCAAATCATCCAAAACCAGACCAAACTGATTTCACCATTAGATCTGGATCTGAACATAGCTCCTTCCCTCCGGCCTCGACTTGCAAGACAAGGAACCACATTAGACAAGGAACCATGTTAGTGCCTACTCTGACCGATGATAGCCGGGATGCAACTCTGATGGCTAAGTCAGTGTCTGAGTGAGAAAGGAAGGGTAGAGCTTGAGTAGGAAGAAGATGGCTACCTTTCTAGGGTTTATCACCTTAGTATTTATAAGAGTGGCTTGCCTTGGAGGCCAAGGTAGCACGTGCGGACCGACCTCGTGCCGTGGTGATGTCACGGATGACGATTGCCGATTACACGTTGTCGCTTGGCATGCGACCATGCCACATGGTTGGACCAAGACTGGTGCCACATGGCCGGACAGGCGCATTAGTACTAGCGCATCTTTGCCTCCATTGCGCATCACGATTGTGGTCCAACCTGATACCTCGGCCCTACTGTGACGACACAGTTGGAGTAGCCGAATTGGTCAGCCGAGATTGGCCGTCGGACCGACTGGGCGAAGTAGATTGATTGACCAGCCGGGCGTTGGCTATTGGACCGGCTGGCCAAGCGTTGGCTGTGAGACCTCCCCATCTTTCCCCAGTTGGGCTCATTTGGATTGTTTGTGGCATAAAACCCGCATTCTGGCCCACTATAATACACGAAGGTGGGGATTTGTTATTCATACTAAAGGCAGACAATAGGTTAATCATCAATTCTTTGATAAAGTTTGGTACAACGCTCATACCTACAACTTTGTTGGCAACTAATAAACTATTTTTGCACCTACTAGGATTTGCACGGCCAATTATAGGAAGAAATATTCTCGATAGTCAAGGTTCTAAAACACGCTAGGCGCTCCTAGGGCAGCTGGGCACCTTCTAGCTTCCAGGGCCGAGTACTCGGCGCCTAATTGGGCAATTAGTCGGTTTACTCGGGCTAGTTGGGTAGTCAGGCTAGTTAGGTTAGTCGGGCTAGTCGGAGAGGCGCCTTCTAGCGCCTAGCCTTCCAGACCTTCTTTTAGAACACTGTCGATAGTGTTAGTTGGTATTGTAGTAACAAATAATCCTCGCATTCCCCTCTTTTTTGGCACATTACTAGACCATCGAATGCATTTTGAAGTTGATAATAAGCAAATGAGCTCATAGTAATGTGCATCTTCTTGTAAGGGAAATCTACAGGCATGGATATTCTCTTTAATGCTCCTGCCTAAGAGGAAATGTGAAGGGACTTATCCAATTCAATTTGAACCCATGATACATGTCCCCCGAAATTATGTGTGTTTATTTTTACTCATGAATTAATCTCCAAGATATATGTCTCTTTAATCTCCATATGGTTTTCATAGACTTAGAAAAGACTTGTGATAGGGTTGGGATGTTATATGATGGGTTTTGGAGAGAAAAGGATTGACTAACTGGTATATAGAGGTGATCAGACACATGTATGAAGGGGCCGTCACTACCATTAAATCACCAGTAGGGGAAACGAGTGAATTTTCAATCATAGCAGGTTTGCACCCAGGGCCAGCCTTGAGTTCATACCTCTTTACCTTAGTAATGGATGAATTTACTAGACATATTCAGGAGTAAATCCTATGGTGTATCTTGTTTGCAGATGATATTGTCTGGTAGAAGATGCAACTGCTAGAGGTATAACTACTAAAATTAGAAATTTGGATAGAAGCTTTAGAGTTGAAAGGCTTTAGGATAAGTAGGAGTAAAAATGAGTATATGGAGTGTAAGTTTAGTGGTAACGAAAGTGCTCATGTAGACGCAGTGAGGATTCAAGATCAGGAGATACTAAAAAGTGATCATTTTTCGGTGTCTAGATTCTATTATTATCTAAGATGGAGGGATTATAGATAATGTGACTCATACCAAGTTAAAAAATTTCATAGAATTGCCATAAGACCGGCGATGCTTTACGGGACACAATGTTGGCCTATCAAAAAACAACAAGTGAGCAAAATGAGTGTAGCTGAAATGAGAATGCTGAGATGGATGTGTGGCAAGACTAGAAGGGACATGAGTAGAAATGAAACGATTCGTGAGATGGTAGGTGTTGTACCTATAGAGGAGAAGTTGAGAGAAAATAGATTAAGGTGGTTTGGACCATAGTTGTCAAATCGCGAATCGAATCGAGAATCGGATTGACCCTTTTCCGAATCGTGAATCAAATCGAATCGTGAATCGTAATGATTCGGTCCAAGTTTCAAAAGTACTTGCAATATGTGTCTATGCACTTGCATAATAAAGATACATTGTAAAATTGACCAATTTAAGCTTAAATCAGCATTAAAGTTTTTTCTACCATAAACTGATGATTATATATGGTCTAATAGGAAAGAGTAGATATTTGTACATGAAACTAAATACTATAATAAAATGGATATATGCATATAGATATAAATATTCATTATAAAAATGAAAGCTAAGTCTTATAACAAATAATAATAAAAGTTTGTAGCCTAATAGGTACAAAACTAGCTTATATGGCAAAATTAAGGTAAAACCACTAAAGTGATTTCACATTAGTCGAATGTAATAATTGTGAGAAAACCTTGATTCACTTATAGATTCGTATTGTTTTTGCATGAATCGTGAATCGAATCGCGAATCGAACCGTGAATCGTATGATTCACTACTGATTCTTGGTAAACCTTGATTCACCTATAGATTCGTATCGTTTTTACTTGAATCGTGAATCGAATTGCGAATCGAATCGTGAATCGTGCGGTTCTAACAACTATGGTTTGGACATATCTGTTGTAGACATATAGATGCAGTAGTAAAGAGAGTTGATAGGATAGTTTTGGATATGAATACTAGAGCTACGGGGCGGAGAAGACCCAAATTGACATTGGATGCTGTAGAGCACAAATATATGAGTCTACTGAGACTAACAAGTAGCCCTTGATAGAGCTCAATGAAAAAAAAAGATTCATATAACTTACTTCTATTAATTGGGGACATAAGACTCAGTTTGGTAATTACAACCACAAAACTTTTTCATTGGACCATTCTTGATTAGATAGAGATCAGGACTAAGTATTCTGCGCCCCTTTTCCAGTTTATTGAATTATGTCATGTTCTTGTGATTCTTTTCATTTGTACCTACGTTTGCTCAGGAAGCTGCAATCAAAAGCCGTAGGTGGTGAACTTGCTATATTAGTTGTCCCAATATTGTAACTGCAGATTGCTTTTCATTGATCACTATTCAATTTTCTTCTTCTGATTGAAGATATTCTCTGTTTTGTCTTTACTAGGCACCAAAGGTCTATCCTTATGATAACCTACGAGTTGAGCTTGGCGGGGAACCATAGCCATGTGATTGAAATTCACGACAAGGCAATGCAATTAAGAATCTGTGTCCTCTCCTTTTAATTTTGTTTTGGGAACTCAAGATTGAGTTATAATGTAGTACTGGACTGTTTGCGAAGTTTGTGTTGCTTGAAAGTGCTTTTAGGTGGTTCTAATGATGAAGAGGAATGCATAGTCTCCAATCTCCATGTTTGCTACAACAATGTAAAAACAACATCAATGCGCAGGATTTATGTTAATTCTAATAATGAAAGGGCTGTTGATTTATCTTTCTTAAACTTCCTATTAGCTAGAGAAACACCTGTAAGTTAACTATGAATGGGAAGTGTGAACATGATGTTTATCAGCATTCCTGGGCAAATGAGTACAAAAGGATTTCGCTCCTAATGGGACATAGGCCCTTAGCAGAATATCTCCTTGTATAACACCTCCAAAGGATTCCTTTGACTTCAAGGTTCAGAGAACAAGGGTTATGGTGGTTAAGAAATCGGTTTCAGATCTTTTGTTCTTTCTGCCCTATTATTCTTCAATGTTTCATGTCTTCTTGCTATGGGCAGAACTGGACTCCTCAAAACGAGAGGCTGGAGTGTTAGGTTTGCCAATAAAATTGCAGGGGAAGATTCTTTGAGCTGTTTTCAGCGGTGGCCATTGGCTTGACTTACAGAAATGAATGGTTGACATGTCGCTCTTTTGGGTATGTCCAAGGTGGCCAAGCATGATCTGTAAGATTCAGATCCGTGTAAAACCTCATTTAGAGGGCTCACGAGAGGTCCCCAAATGTCCAATATTATTTTATTGCATAGAGGACCCAGCCGATTGTATTTATCAATAACACCGCTTGTTTGTGATTACTCCATACTGGAGTAATGTTCTGGATGTAGTGTACGGGATCCAAAAACTTGCACTAGTAAGGGGCCGTTTTACTAACTTTGCTTTTGGGCTTTTTGAGATTTTTAATTGAAGTAAAACGAAGAGAATGCTACGTCTTGAAAAGCATGAAAAGTAAAAAAAAAGCCCCAAAAGTCTAAATATCCTTAGTGGAATTGCGCATTTAGTAAACTTGACCCGTGCGTTTCTAATATCTCAAAATAATATATTGTTATGCGGGTAAAATTACAAATTGGTGAATATTTATGCATCTTCATCTCTTATAGTAATTAACAGGAAGGGGTATGTTCGGACAAAAAGATTGATGTAAAAATTTAACACTTGTAAGAAAAAGATTTGACAATTATCCACATAAAGGAAATTCAGAGTAATTCAATTGGTACACTATCACAAATTTGATAGGTATAATAATTGAAGAATGTAAGAAAATTAGGGAAATGATTTTTACACTCTCTTTTTATACACAAATAATCTTTGTTTTTTTTTTTTGGTCTTAATTCACTTTGAAATTACAAAATTACCCTTACCTCATGAGTCATTTTTTCCATATGAAGGGCAATTTGATACTTTCAAGTGAATAAAGACAAAAAAAAGGAGTATTTGGGGACAAAAAGGTGTGTGAAAACCATTTTTCTTTAATGTAATTCAACAAATTTGAGCAGTGGTCAATCTCTGTGGATACATCATCATTTCACTAAAACATTCTTAATTTCAATAACTGCTTGGATTATTTGCTTAAAAGACTTCAAATATGTTGTAAACATGTTTTGTGAAGCTTTTTAGAAGCTTAAATATACGCTCAAACTGTGTGGTTAAATAAACTGTAGAATTTTTTTTTATTGAAGGAATGTCTAAATTGTCCTCACTGATTTCATACTGGTCCATTACAATTAAGGAGTTTTTTTTGGTCCATTTGTAACTGTCGATTTAAAATAAGCAAAATGCTACAAATTAATTGTTGCTTAAAATAATCTCACTTTTAAAAGTCAAATAAGTTTTTTTTTTTGGGTACACGAGGGCCTAGATCCTAAAAACCATAAACATTTGCCGCAATAGCTCGAGGAACTCCAAGAACATCACGGTCATTGCGCAAATCATCCAGCACTTCTAGTGGTGCTTGATCAAATACTTGCTCACCTCGGTTCAACTAAAGACCCAATCTAGCTAGATTATATACGTGCACAACTATTTGCCTATCTCCAACCAAAAATTAAGTCACAAGTCCATCTCATCTTAAGTTGCTCAAATAAGTTGAAAAAGCAAAACAAGTACTTATCTATAATTGCTGGCAACCTCTATTTAACAGTTGTTTTTTTTAAGGAAATAAGCTGAATAAATAACAGTTCAAAAAATAAATAAATAAATAAAAAAGTTTATAAGTACTAACAAACGAGGCCTAAAACAATCTAACTTTCAATCTATTGCATGCGAACAACAAAGATGAACAAATTCAAGAACACATGGTTTGACGCGTGAGACTATAAATGTGCCTACATAAATGTGTCAAGGAAAGGGAAATTCACTAATTGAACAATAAGGATTTCAATATCCATTCCATGACAACTGAGAGTGTTACATTTCTCGTGTTTTCCTAGTGGCTGAATAGAATTAAGAGTTCACATGATAATAGGGGTGCGCTCGGGCGGTCATGGTTGCAAGGGTGTCTGCTCATTATGAACGGCTCTCACAGACGCAGTCGGCAGTGACAGCTCTAGAAATTTAGGACAGGGTGTTCAACATTTACTTTAATTCTACTAGCTCTACTAACTAGTATATATATACATATGAAATTTTCATATATTAGTGTGAATAATGGGACCAAATGCTGTTAAGATGTCACAAATTTTCTTGGCGAATTCTATGTTATTGAGGTTAACTAAAATTAAATCGGGAGATAAATACACTAATATTTATTGTAGAAATTTGTGTGCTAAATAGGTTTGCACGGATATTCATTTTCTTATATAGAGAGTTGATTGTTACTCAGAGAGAAGTCATAGGACGATATTAATCCAATAAATACTTTTTTTTCTTCTTGATATTCCTAATTGTGGTCGTAAAGAGTGTGCACTTTGTTTTAAACTGGTTGTATTAAGAATTCTATTGTGAATTACCAAGATTGATGAGTGTTCACAGTATAAATGTTCAAACAAAACCTCATATATATATATTTATCACATGTGACAGTACTATACAATATAAAAGGCTTTAGAGTGTATATGGACCATCTATATATGGGAAGACTTTAGTTGGTTGTTTATATAAAATTGATTTGTGAGCTGACTTGTTGAGCTAGGTGTTCAAATATTTTTAAGTAGGGTGTTCAAATATTTGTGATTAGAGTGTTCAATAATGGCTATACTAACCTAAACCTAAAAAATTTACATGTATTTCTAAACAAAAATTTTCCTTAAGGGTGGTCAAGTGACCAGTTGACCACCCAACCTCAAGTGTGGAGCCGCCTCTGGCGGTCGGTGCCTAGGGCCTCTCTTCACTTTTCAAACATGTTCATGTACACTGCGAATTTCTACTTTTTAAAACTACGTTGATTGGGAAAAATGTCCCATTTTGATTAAAAAAAAAAGGCCTTCCATATTTACGTACTCTTTTTTTTCAAGATTAAAATTCTTCAATAACATTGATTACACCTCGTTAGAGCTGAAAATGAGCCAAATCGAGTTGAACTTCGCTGTGCTCAAGCTTGTTTATTAAAATTTTAACCAAGCTCGAGCTCAAACATGGTAAATAGTTAATGAGCCGAGCCAATCGTAGCTTGACTCGAGCCCAAGCTTATTCATGAGCCAGCGACAAACATATATTCCTACTTGCATAATAGAGAAAGTTTTAATTGCGTATATACATGTGTCTTAAATATCTTTAACCTACAAGAAAAAGGCTCTATTTCAAAATTGTCATACAATTAACTATAGTTTTTGAGTATTGTACATAAACACATTACTTTTGAATTAATCAGAAGCAATATAATCTTCTCTTGTTAAAATAAAATGAGCCTTATTGAGCCTATTAGAGCAACAACAGCAGATTCGGTAAACCCCCCTTTTGAGCTACTTTTGCTATGTAAAACCAGAAAACCAGACTGCAGCAGTCTCTGTACTCATCTCTCTATAGTTGCTGCAGCTACTGTGCTTCGCTACTTGTAGCGAAGCACTGTGCACAAGGTACCCAATATTTTATTCTTTTTCGTGGTCCCCTGCACATTCTCTCTCTTCTCTAATTCGTCAATCTCTTTTCTTGTACATCTCCCACCTAATGAAATAATAATATTATATTCAAGGATAGGTAAACAAACAGTATTGTTGAAGCCTGTAATGTAAAAGTGTACAGCTAAACCACTGTTTAAAAGCTTTTCCTAGCAATTTTACCTTTATACTGTTGCACTTGCTCTTATGATAGTTTTTAGGCTTATTTATTAATTTTTCCTGAGCTTGAGCTTGAGCTAGAGCTAGAGCTAGAGCTGAGCCGAGCATACCAATGCTCAAGTTTGTTTATTAATTTTTTCATGAGCTCGAGCTTAATAAAATCTTAACGAACCGAGCTAAAACGAGCCCAAAACGAGCTGAACTCCGAGTTGTTTATGAACAACTTGATTCATTTACAGCCCTACCGTCCTCGTAATTTCACAATTTGATGTAATTTACTAGAATTGTTTACTCTAGAAACTAGGTATCCTTGAGCCTCTCTAGTCCCGGTACCCTGTTTGCCGTCGTTCTCCAAAATCAAGCCACATCTCACGACAAATAGTAGATCAACTGGATATATACCTCATGTCACGGGGGTAACACCGGGTGGGTCTCCGGTCTCTTGAGGAAAGTCTCTCAAAATTGTCCGCATTCTTCCACTAGAAACTCCATGAAAGTGACGCTGAATGCTGACCAAGCTTGACGAAGAAGGTGAGTTGCTCATTGGTATGCCACAAAATTCTCAAAGTGTCGGTATTGGATCGAGTACTGTTGGTCGGTACTCGGTAGCTGCTCGAAAATCAGTGTCATTTTTGCATGACAATTAGGCTGGAAAAACGCGTTGTACAATGGGTCTTTTGGATTTGTCGAGGAAATGGAAAAGGAAAGATTACGATTTTTAGGTCTGCGCTTTAAGCGGAATGTTACATATGGAAACAATTACCGTAACAAAAAAGAGACTACTTGAAAACTAGTAGGAATAGATAAATGCAAGTGTGGCTAAATAACCGTCAGTAATAGCACCAGAACTGCCAGTAAAAGTATTTTGGCGGTATTTACGTTAGAATTCATACCGCCGTCAATGAAATTGTCGGGGAAAGTAAAAATGGCAGTACAAGATTGCCGCTGAAGTTTTAATAATTGAGGTGCCCGTAAAGTAATCCAATTATAAAAAAAATTGCAAACCCACTTCAACCCAGAAGAAAGATCTCTACAGTCTACAAGATTACCATGAAAGTCTGAGCCATGGGGAATTAGATCGAGACTCGAGAGATCTAGTAATATTTTCTTCACAAAAAGGCAGGGGAATATTATGGGGATTTTTTATTTTTGGGTTATGGGGATTATCTTCTTAGAGTGAAGGAGAAAAGACAGCCAGAGAATGCAGAAACCTCCAAACTCTCTCCTATAATCCTCGATGGATTCTTATCCTTCTGCAGTGTCCACCGTCAACTTGTTCAGCATTATTCCATATTTCCAAATTTCCAATCCATTCTGCCCACATGTTGCCCCTCCATAATTTCTCCATTCATTTTTCAAAGAAAACAAAAACAAAAATTAGAACTAGATATAATGCAATGCCGACAAATTTTCATAGACAAATTTTGAAAATAGATTTGTATAAAATCTTTTCTTCCTTGTAATTCAATTCAAAAGATTCATTACTCGTGGTTTCAAAAAATGCACTGTTACATTGACAAAATGATAAAATTATAGAATAGCCCTACAATCCTACACATACACACAGAAAAATGCACACAAACTTGAATGGGAGAATAACTATGTGGTGCTTTTGTATTTGTTCTTAGTAATTTTTGGGCTATATATATTTATTTTGTGATAATTCTGTATGAACGGGCCCAATAGAGAAGAGAAAACACACTGGTGTTATCACATTCAGATCAACGACTTTTTGAGACCTTAGTTGCCAGGCGGCTTAAACTATGCTAATTGCCCTATGAATTTTTTGGACTTATACCTTTTGCCAAAACTCACGAAAGATAAAAAAAATGCACAGATAGAAAAATGGACACAAACTTGAATGGGAGAATAATAACTACGTGGTACTTTTGTATTTTTTCTTAGTAATTTTTGGGCTATATATATTTATTTTGTGATAATCTCAAATGAACGGACCCAAAAGAGCAAACACACTGGTGTTATCGCATTCAGATCAACGATCTGAGACCCTTAATTAGTAGCCACGTGACTCAAACTGTGCTAATTGCCCTATGAAATTTTTTGGACTTTTACCTTTTGCCAAAACTCACTAAAAATACATAACACCAATAATATTTGTAAGAGTATGATGCAATAAAAAAGGGTTTCAATTTTTTTTTTTTACAAGGAGAATGGAAGGCTCCATTATTTTGTCTGAAATAATTTGTACAATCATTCCACATTTGCATGGGCATTTCTTATATCAATGGGCAAACGAAATGACTGTACCTTAAAAAAAAGAAAGAAAGAAAAGGGACCCCACCCACCCTTCATCTATAAAACCCAATCCCAGTTCTTCATTTTCCACCACCAAACATTCACAAAAACACATTCCAACATTTCCTTTCAATTTTGGTGCATTTGAAATGGCTTCCAAGACTATAGCAACAACCACCCTCCTCCTCTCCCTCAACCTCCTCTTCTTCACTCTAGTCACTTCCAGTCATGAAACCACCTCATCATGCCCACCACCACCTTCATGCGGCTCATGCAAACCACCCAAGAAGCACTCACCGCCGCCCGCCACCAAAACACCGCCCGCCTCACCGCCGCCCGCCACTTGCCCTAAGGACACCCTAAAACTGGGTGTCTGTGCCGACTTGCTGAACGACTTGATTCACCTCGTCGTCGGGACCCCACCGAAGACCCCCTGCTGCTCCCTCATTGGAGGGTTAGCTGATCTTGAAGCAGCTGTCTGCCTTTGCACTGCCATTAAAGCCAATGTGTTGGGAATCAACCTTAACATTCCTGTTTCCTTGAGCTTGCTCCTCAATTACTGCGGGAAGAAGGTCCCAAGTGGCTTCCAATGCACTTAAATAATTAAGTTGCATTTTTTATTTCTCATTACTATAATGTTGCATGTCTCCTCCTTTCTAATTAAGGGTTTAAAATGTTTTTTGTTGATGTTGGTTTTTGGGTATTTGGAGTTAAGATTATTGTTATTGTTATGTTTTGTGGTACTATATTGCCAAATGTATTTTTCGTGCGTGGAGCTGATTTTGATCATGTTTATCCATAGTTGTATTTGCTTTTAAGTGTTAATAATACTCCAATTTAAGAGCTTCATGATTTTTTTCTCTTAATTATTTGGTTTAATACTTTTACTTTTACTTTTGTGATGACTTAAGCTTTAATTAACAAACAATTATGATTGCATTGCTCTTCATTTAGGTGAACGAGTGACGCTGTGTTTCACTTTTTAGCTTTACGAGACAAGTCATTCATTTTTCATTTCACATACATCAACTAAAAAATCTCAAAATGTCAGCTTAGTGGAACGTTAACAGACCCTCACTTACTTAGTAATGGTGGAATATCTAGTGGTGGAATGTAGGCCGGTTTTATCCAAGCAACTCGACTCGGCTTGAAGATTTATACTCTGTTTGGAACTTGTAGAAATGATGAAAAGAGAAGAGAAAATAATTCAGAAGAAAAAGTGTAGGAAATTTTTTACTGTGCTGTGCTTTTATGTTATTTTAATTTTTCTTTCTCTTTCTCTCGAACTACACAGTGGAAGAGAATTTTTTAAAATTTTCCTTATATTTAATTTGTTTCCAAAAGTTTCAAACAAATCACTTTTAAGACTTCGGCATTATAAATTCAAACTCAAATCCCAACTTGGGTAAATGTTTTCCTATCCGGAATCGTATTGAATCTGGGCTTAACCAAAGGTCTCATGCGCCCGAGTTGATAGTAGCTAGAAGATTAAACTATCAAATGTACACTACGCCAAATATTGCTTTCACGGGTGGTAACAAAACCGCCGTTACAGGGCCCTATTACCAGTAGTGGAAAAATGATTTT
The DNA here is from genome assembly GCA_036023075.1 of Gaultheria prostrata. Classification (NCBI taxonomy): domain Eukaryota; kingdom Viridiplantae; phylum Streptophyta; class Magnoliopsida; order Ericales; family Ericaceae; genus Gaultheria; species Gaultheria prostrata. The sequence continues at coordinate 1,118 of JAXBDA010000680.1, read as the reverse complement.
TACCGGGTATTTTTTTTACCGGCGGTAATCCAAAAAATCACCGTTAAAATAGTACTCCCTCCGTCCATTTTTAAGTGATCCGCTTGGGAAACGTATATTTTTGTGAACGTTAAAAAAGGCACCTCCGTAGAACATTTTTAATTTTTTTGCACCAATTTAAAGTCCTCAATGAGCACTTTAATTTGGTATTAAAAAAATTAAAAGATTTTATAGAGAAATATATTTTAGGGATTTGAAATTACACGTATTCCCATATGGATCATTTAAAAAGGGACGGAGGGAGTAAATTTTAATATAAATATTTTTATTTTCTAAGTATAATTGAAAAGTTTGGGTGGTCGTATGGTTAGGTGTCGGGGCTCCACTTAAAGGGTCGCGGGTTTGAAACTTGGGAACACTTTTTTTCAAGAAAAAAACCTTTACCGAAGCGGTAATAAATACCGCCGGAAAAATATTACACTATTACTAGCAGTAAATTACCGCTGTTGTTGTATTCCTGATAGCCGTATCGACGGCAATATGGTTTTCACATTTTTACCATCGGAAATACTTTTACCTGCCCTTTACCGACGGTTTTTTAATGCCGCTAATGTTAAAATTTGGCAGAGTGGTAGCATCATTACGGAATTTCTCTCTCGGTAATTTTCTGAAAAAGCTGAATTTGAAGCATAAAACATGAATAAAAGTTGAAATTAAAAAGATGAAGATAAACAACTCTTTTAGGCTGTGTTTGGGTTAGGGATTTGTTGGTTTGTTTGATTTTACTTACGTTGATCCCTTTTCCTCGACGAGTTCTGTTTTTTTGTTTGTTTTGAAAGGCAAAAGAACTACTATATTAAACAACTGAGATAGTACAAGATTACAAAGGGAATTGAAAAACGGCATCACAACGAAAGTGAGTTGGCACCCAACACTTCCGACAATCATATGCAAAACAAATCCCAAACCAAAAGTGAACATCCCAACTATACTTTAATACATACTCAGGGGGGCTACAACCAAACTAACTACAAAAATACAAATATCAAGTAGCTAAGAATCGAGAAAACCCACCCCAACCTCCAAACCACACCAGCAGGAGACAAAGAAAAGACACCCCAACAACATCCTCCACCCCC
>JAXBDA010000679.1:0-74985 GCA_036023075.1 Gaultheria prostrata | reverse complement strand
CCCCCCCCTCCCCTCCCGATCTCCCCACACTCTGTCGTTCACCACCGCCGTCAGCCGCCATGAGGATCCGTAAACATGCCAAGCTCAACGGCCTCTCGTTAACCACCACCGCTCCCAACGGCTGCTCAGCCGATCTCACTCCTCGCAGTACTAGTAGTAGTCGCCTCCTCCAGCACAACTCTCCTCACATTTGCCAGCTCAATCAGTCGCCGTGGGACCTTCTATTCTTCCCTCCCGATTCACCTTCTTCTCCCTTCCAAGTAAGTCTTCCTCTCCCTAACTAATCTCGCAATAAAAAAACCCTAAATCTCGTCGTTCCGTCTGCATTTCCGTCTTCATTTTAGGGTTTTCCGAAACGCAGAAATCACTTCATTTCACAACCTCTATTCACTCTTAAATACTCGATTAATCGAATCGGTTTTCCTGTTGCGTTTCTTCTCCGCTGAAATCAACTGTATGGAGATTTTTATCTTCCTTTTCGATTGGATTATTATCGTCTGTATGTACATATACGCAGGTAGTGGATGGAGAAGAAAGTAATTATACTGCAAATGGAAGCTCGGGAAATTCCCTCGGTGTCGTCGAGAGGTAAATCCGTCAAGTCGATTCCAATCTTTACGCTATTTTTCCCCTGGAAATATTAGGGTTTCCATTATCGAACTCGCTTTCGTAATTTTTTTCCCTAATAAATACATGCTAGACGTCTGATTAGTCGAAATTACATCATTTATGAGTTTTATATTTAATTCCTTTTAAACAGTGGAAATACTCTTGGCTGCAGCGTGGCGTCCATGAGAATACCAGTGAATGTCGAGGACAAAAATGTCAACCGCAATAAAAACGGGATTGAGCTAGGGTTCGGAAATGGCGGTACGATTTCGTACTGTAAAACCGTTGGAAAGAGCTGGGAATTTAAGAAAGAACCATCCAAAGGGCATTCGGTTTCCCAACACCATTTGCCGCACCCTTCTGCTGCATCTGCCAAGAAATCGGAAAAGCCTCCTGTTGTTGTCTTCCCGGCGGCTACAAATCCAATCCGCCGCCGTGGTCGTCCCAGAAAGGTACAACCTCCGCCACCGCCACCGCCCCCTCCTGCAAGTGCGAACCCGTACGAATTTTACTACTATTCTGGGTTCGGGCCGCGGTGGGGTAAAAAGAGAGGAGTGTCGCCCGTGTCAAATTCTGATAGTGTTGAGGAGGAGGAGATTGTTAGGGAAATAGTCCCACGACATTCCTCCATATCATCATCGTCGTCCGAAATCGACAGTGAGGAATTTGATTATATTGAAGACGATGATGAGGATACGGAAGATAAAAGGAATGTGAAGAAGAGAAGAGGGAGGAAACCGATCAAGGCTAGGTCACTCAAGTCCCTAATGTGAAGGAGGTATGTGCTGGGCTTTCTGGGTTTGGTATTTTGGGAAAAATGTTGCTTGTATTTTTCTTTTTCTTTTTTGTTGTTGTTAAAGTTGAAATTAGGGTAAAGTTATTTTTTTTGTTGCTGTACTTCCTTCATTTGGGTATTTGGTTTTTGTGGTGGGTGAGGATAGCATTTTCCCGTATCATGACATGATAGACTTTAGGGAGGATATTTAGGGTGTTTGCCATGTAGACCTAGTTGTATGACTCTTATGTAATGTTAACTCGAGGGGTAGTTATGTAATTGTAGTTTTGTCTCTTTTTCTTCCCGTTAATATAGGAAAATGCTACCCAGAATGGATATCAGACAATTATCCAGAAGCTCAAAGGCGCTCCCCAGTGAATCTAAGCACCGATTTCATTTTCTGAATAATTTTCTAAGTAAATATTCTGGGTACTTATTAGTGCTGGTCAATATATGCGTGTTTCTATATGTCTAGTTTTTTGGACGTCTTAAGAAACTAGTCTTTAAAATGGTCAACCTATGCAATTGCCTAATTCAATGAGTTAAATAGAATTACCATTCTACCCTCTGCTAGGAACGGATGCAAGAATCGAGTATGGTTTAGGTGAACGTTACAACAATAATTTATTGGACGAACAAACCTATATTAATTGTAAAAGTTTTAAATTTTTTATTTTATTTATAGGAAAAACAATAATGTTAGGGACACACTACTCCACCACATTACCAACCACACCAACATACGTGACACTGAATGAATGGCGGTTGCAAAGTACTTATTCTCTCATTACTAATCATGCAGTGTCACGCAGACTGATGTGGATGATAGTGTGCTGGATTTTTATGTTCCTAGCATTATTGTAAAAAAAAAAAAATTAAATTAAATTTGGGTAGGACAGTGGCTCGTCTTACTTGCCCTTGCGCCCGTGGCTTCACCTCTGCTGAAATTGTTTGTACTAGTTAAAAAGCTGACTAACCGCATCGAATGACAAAATTATTCAGTACTCGGATCGTTGGACATCCTTCGGTCAAAGACTCAAAGATGAACCGGGAAGGGGACAAACGATGACAAGCATCACTATAATGTTACTAGTACGAAAACAAATAGTAACCTGTTACTCCCTCCGTCCCCTAAAATTAGATACTTTTGGGATTGCGTGTCATTTCTAAATTGCATATATCTTTCAATTCATAATGTTTTATGTAATTTTCAAAATTTTGTTTAAAAGAACTAATTGAAATCTATCAAACGAGATCCATATTGCTTATATAAAAAATATTACGGATTCAAAGATATAGACAATTTTTTCGTAGGGCTAGAATAGTGAAAGTGTCTAACTTTCCGGGACGGAGGGAGTATTGTTCTTATATTTTTGTTGATAGTCGCCAGAATGCATAAACTCACTAGTTAACCATTAAATGAATTGACTCAAAGATTTGTACCTGGTGTCAAAATTCTCATCGGCAGGTACAATTTTTTATTTATTTATAATTTTTTGTATGGACCAGCTTACTAGTACATCAATTAATTTTGGGAAACTGGTCTCACCATCCATTGGCAGAGTTTATTTAAAATAAGAGCAAAATTCTGTATGAATTGACCCAAACGAGCTGATAGCAGGCCATCGTTTGGGGTTAACATCGCCATGTATTTGTGTGAAGGAACCAGCTCCACTCCGGTAGGAGTTCTATCTAGTCTTGTCCAGTTTTTTGAATTTTGTGGGCTCATCCAGGTTCAGAACAATGATCAGAACCGTTCACGTTGTAACTCTCGTCGAAAATTTCAACCGCACCAAAAAATTATGTTGATCGGATGCTAATCAATACTGAATTAGCACACATTTATATTAGAAAAACACACACAAATGGGATCGAATCCAGGGCACAAGCTATATTTTTTTCAACGTACATGTGCGTCAATCAGGTATTGATCGGTATCCGATCAATATGATTTTTGGTGTGATTGAAGTTATTGATGAGATTAACAATGTAAACGGTTTTAGTTATTGTTATGGGTTGAGAATGGGCTTACAAAATCCAAAACTGGACAGGACTGGAGAGAACTCCACTAGAGAGGAGTCAGTTCCTTGTGTGAATTCAAATTATGTGGACTCTACAAGAATTGTGGTTTTAAAATGTCAGCAATGCAGCATGCCCAACACCACTGAATAATTTTTAAATGCCAAAACTTTCTTGGAAAACCTGATTTGGTATTTTCCTTTTTCCGACTTACCACTTTGCCTTCATTCCTTCAACAATCAATGAATAGCATATGGAGTACTCCCTCCGTCCCTTTTTAAATGTGTTATCTAGAAATTTCAATTATTTTTTTCTCATATCAACTTTTACAATTTTTACATCTACTTTCCATTACTTACACTTATCAAATATGAGCTTCCAACAAGGGCCCCTTATTGAACTTACCATAAGGACCTCCCATTTTCCGATCAAATTTTGACAATCTAAACCGCTCAATATTTTTAAAACGTGTTTTTAAGAGGGCCCCGCGTGAAATCATAAAAAAAAAATACCCGGAAAGGCTCGATCTGATCAGTTTTCAATAAAAATGTTATATATAGCGTTTTTATCAAAAACTAATCGGATCAAGCCTTTCCGGATATTTTTTTTTAAGATTTCTCGCGGGGGCCTTTAAAAACACGTTTTAAAAAAATTGAGCAGTGTGGATCATCAAAATTAGGTCTGGAAACACGAAAATTGGCGTGGTCCTTATGGTAAAGTTCAATAAGGGCCCCTTATTAGAAGGGAATCCCCTTATCAATATAATAATACCCACTATTTTTTAAAAAGGAATATGCTTTTAAGGGCAAAATAGGAAATGTACCCACTAACTTTTCAAACACACACTTATTAAGAGACAACCCAAAATGGAAATGTACACAATATAAAATGGACGGATGGAGTATGATTTATGGGTATTGAATCCCATTTGTTAAAATGAGTTTTTCTATAAAAGTTGAGTTTAACTTGGTTGCTAAAAATACTTGTGTTTCTCATTAGTTAAAAGCTAAGCTGCTAAAAGTAAATTTTCTCTTACACACCTTTATTTTTTTTTGAGATTTAGATTTCTTCTGCTGGCGGCAAAAATTATAGGTTTTCCATCACCATCATATTAGGCCCCATGATGCATTGATAAGTGATCTGAACGTTCATCTTATAGGACCCGTAGAGTAGTATTCTCATTCCGAAAATTAGCTTCAGCGGACATCAATAGGTGTATCAAAATATTACATTTTGGTTTATAAAATGGCAGGTCATGGAAAGTTTAACTTGACAGGATCAAACCGTCCATTTTATTAACTAAAATTTAATTTTTGATAGATCTCTTCATATTCAATCAAACCGATTTTTTGCCTGAATATACTACGCTAAGGACCCTACAAGATGAACGGTTCGAATTATAACAATAAATGCATAGTAGGACCCACAATGGGGCGGCGGTGGAAAACCCACTGTTTCCACCGCCGGTGGAAAGAATTTCTCTTTTTTTTTTATTTGCCTCTTACACATTCATTTTGCTAAAAGCAAGTTGATAAAATCACTTGATATTTTTTAGCAAATGAGAGTAGGGGTGCTAACAGCAAACGGGAAACCTCACCCTTATTTTGAGGAAAAGTCTATTAACACTCTATCTTGCACACAAATATGCACATATCATAAGGGTCATTCTATTGTCGGTCCACTCGACTAAGAATAAACAAATAAGAAGACAAGAAAAACACAAATTTCAGTGTACTTTTTAACATATTTTCACATTTTTTATACGCTTTTTATATATTTCTATACACTTTTTAAACCTTAACGATATCCCATTAGGCTAATTTTAAAATTTTCCATATGATAATGTGGCAATGTCTCATTGATTGCTGAACGGTTAGTTGCTATATATGATGGAAAATCATGCAAAAAAGCTACACATACAATAAAATCCCAGACAACACTCTCATACAGGAGTGAGTCCCACATGTAGCATGTAGCATCATTTGATGTGCGACAATGAGAGTAATTTTGACTATTGATCTCATTGGCAAAATTGTAGGTTCGACTTTTAAACTAAAGAATTTTTTCTCTTTAAATGAGCTCGTACCATAAAAACAAATAAGTGGTCGAGAGCATTGTTTAAGGGCCCTGTGTTATGGAGATTTTCTTGGGCCTCCAGTATTATTGGATAATTTTTCCTTACTTAGATATGCAGGAACTTACTGGGAGTTTTTTTTTTTTTTTGAAAAGTTTCGTTAAAGAATGTTATCCAAAACATCTGTTTGGTTCTAAAAAGCCAGTGGGAATTTTTTTTTCTCACATCCTTCATCTCACATCCACGAGCGGAGTCTAGGTCCGACATTGATAATGAGTGACTTTTTTGTTTTGTTGTTTTTTTTTTTTTTTTTGTATTTTTGGACTGGTAGGTCCACTGAATGTACGCATGTATTTGATTTTTATCTATATAACTGGGGTCTGGATGATCTTTTACCTTCAAATTTTTTTTTTTTTTTCTGATTCACCACAAATATCTCAAGACAGGAAAACCTGATCAAAATTAACGTTGTGGGCCTATGAAAAATACCGAATTGCTTCTCAACGAATTGGGCCCTATAAGACTACGTTCTCCTCTCTAGCTAAGTGAGCTGGGCCATAATGTTGGAATATCGGATACCAGGTGACGTCGAACAGGGCCCATGATTTATGTTTTTCTTATTGCAAACTCCCCTATAGCTGGTTGTTGAGGTCTTAGGCCCATTGGATTTATCGACATCACCACATTGCAAGCCCCAACGCAATAAGGAATGCATTGTCCCCAGCCCCAAGGTTAGTCCCGGTAATCCTGTTAGTTAGTGAGTTTGCTCTCTATACAATTTTATGCAATTGATCAGGGCTCGATCTTGTGATCAGGTTGCAATGAAGTAATTTCTTAGTCCCGACATGGGTGAATATTTTTTACCAAACTGGGAAGAAGATTAGTCGAAGTGCGCGTAACGGTAAGCTGGCCCAAACACCCTGACCGTCCAACCCCCCACAAAAAAAAAAGATTAAGAACCAATTGTGTCATAGTTTAAGAAAAGAAAAATTAAACACACTGACCGTGTAATTAGGGATGGAACTAAAGGTTGGCTGTGGGAAGGGCCACCCCTAATTTGGAAAAATTTAAAATAATTTTGTACTCCTTTTTTTTTTTAAATATATGTTCTCCTTTTTTTTAAATATATGTTCTCCTACTTACCATGTCTGGGTCCTCAATATATTGGCATATAAAACATTATTGTCAAAGAAATTGGATATTACAACCTACTTTTTACACTCACACAGTCACATTTTTGAAATTTCAAATTCTTGTTGTAGCTATTATGACCATCCCATGTATGAAATCATGATTCCGTCCTTGTAATGCAACGTTGTTTTGCAACAAAACTCTGAGTGAAACAGCCTAAATTTTGATCTGAAATTTTCAACTGAAATAAGTTATTTATGTTCCACCTTCAATCAAGGGAAGAGATATGTCTCTCTCCCTGGCCATACTATATTTACATTTTCAAACTTGGACTTGAAGAAGAAGAAGAAGAAGAAAGCATTGCAAAACAGAGCAACAGACATTGACATGGACTCAAACAGTGGAATTTCACACTCTCAATTACCGGCGCATCGCGCTGCAGTCCTTTGCGTGCTTGAGAGAATTACCAACTGAAGCTGATGGACTCGAAATGCAGGTTCTCTGCCAGACCAGATGCACATATTCTTGCAACCTCATGCCTCATCTTCTTCGGACCGCAAACGAGAACTCCGATGCTCGATTCCTTCCTCTCCAACAAAATCCCTGCAAGTTAATTGAATCATTATAAATGTCAACCCCCATTGCAGAACTCATGAATATGAGTTAACTAGGAATTTAGCAATCATTTGCTATAGCCTATATATAGAATCAGAGAAACTTCACTAGGAAAGTGAACAAAGTGACAAGAATGACACAAACATGAGTTAGCTAAGAACCATGTGCTATAGAGTCCGAAAAACTTCACTAGGAAAGTGAACAAAGTACAGTGTGAGAACGACACCACATTCATCCTGTTGGAACCAAAGACGGAACCAAGAACCTAATTTGCTCAAGGCTAACCAAGGTTCTAAATACCATATCGGGCATGGTACCATTTTTACTACTGGTACGCTATGTACCACTACCGGTGTGATACCGCCATACCGGGCACTATTTCAGACTACTCGTCACTAATTATTATTTGCTAAAATTATTACAATGTATACCTATATCAATAAAAAAGAAAGAGTATATTCACCACCTAGGGGGTTGCCCCAGCGAAAAGTACTTGACTTTGCCCTTATGTTTGGACCGAGGGGTAGAATGGGTTAGGCTACACATGAAAAAATGAGGTGGGCTAACTTTATAGGGCTAAAATTTTACATATAATTTTTTTCTTTCTCCGCACCTCACTTAGGCTACAGCCCACCTCAACCCATGGGTAGTTCCGCCCTTGGCTTGGAACTCCAAGCTCATAAAAAATGAGAAGATACTTGGATTTCTATGCTTGGCAAATTTTGTCTCAATGTATTGAATGTACCCATCCACGATCGTGCATCAAGATTCATATATTTTTGAGATTTCTATCATTGCGTTCTGGGCTGTTTTGTCTGTATTTTTCAAGTTTATGTAGGAAAAATCGGAAATAGTAACCAAATAGCGGCAACCAAGATCTGACTTACTCTTTAGATCAGGTCTTTCACCATAATGCACACTGGTAGACTGAACAACTGACTGTTGGGGGAGGCTTTCCAATTCCCTATCAGCATTATAAAACCACGAGCTCGGTGAGGCCACCGGCGTAGCCCCTTCCATGTTCAGAACCTGGTTAACTTCCATGCTACCCTTCTTCTTGTTCCAATAGAAAGCTGCACTAGCTGTGGTAGCTATACAGATACATATGAACAACATGCTCAATGCAGCTTTAGAGGAGTACGAGTAGATTTTATTTGTGTTATGATCAATTGGGTATATGTAATATCTGGTCAAAATACCCATGAAGAGAAGGAACATAATGAATGATGATGATATGATCGCACCAAGCCAGAGCCAAGAGTTCGGGCCGAGGATAGGGGAAATCGGTGCATCTGTGGATTTGGGCTTGAACCAAACAGTACTTGTTGGATGCATTTTTTGGTTATCGGTTGTGGGTTGTTTCTCTCTTGTGACAAAGGCTTGAACTTGGAGATTTAGGTTGGAAAATCCGTCGGGAGTGCCGGAAATGGGGAGAAGGAGGTCTAGCATGGTTAGGTCTGAGGAGTTCTTGAATGCAGCAATGAGGAGGATTTGTGGAGTCTTGCATTTCAATGTTTCAGTTAAGAAGATGAGGTCTCTGATGATTGAGATGAAAGGGGTTATGCCACTGCCTCCACTCACCATCACTAGTGTTTCATGCCTGCAATTAACATAAATTGGCAAGTTATAAATCCAACCAAGAAAAACAATTCGAAACAACATTGTCATACACGAAAGGGGCAACCGCCTCTACTGGTCTGGCTTTCCCCGGCTCCATCCCTATTGTGACCGTGAAACTTATAAAATATACGAGCCACGATGATGGGTTTTTACCTTAGGAAATCAGTTGAAACGGGTCCGTAAGGTCCTTCAATGGAGACATCAAGGTGATCAACAGAAGAATTAGGTGATGAAAACATCTGGTAGAGCTTTTTAGACCAACTCCCTTCACCTTTGATGATCACACTTAGCTTCTCGGGCTCCAATTTACTGCTTGAACTAATTGTAAAAGGATGCCACTGCATCTTGGAAATGCCAGGCACATTCACAAACATGATGCTTGTCGGAGTGTAACTCAACCCTGATCGAAATAAACACAAAATTTAGAGGATAGAAAATAAATGAAGGAAATTGAAAAAAAAAAAAGTGTGAATTATAGCATTACCAATTACCGAGTTTAGATTGTGTTATTATATTTTTTGGTTATTTGGTTTAATTTTGTTTTTACTGCACTTTTTAAGTTTAGAAAATGTTGACGCATCTTGATGAGTGAGATGGGAAAAGTTAAAATATATATACGAACTTTGAGAAAAATTTAGAAAAGACAAAATAATAAAAACATAATTTTGTTGCTTATTTCTTTTTTTTTTAGCAATTTTTTTGAAAAAATTAAAAATTTTAGTTTTTAATTTTTCTCATCGAGACAAGTAAAAAGTATCTTTCTGATCATCCAAATTATGATGAAGAGGAAAAAAAAACATAAGAAGTGATATTAAAAAAAAAAAACAAGTCTTGTTCATTTATTTGATCGATAACCTTAGAGACACCCACTTGACTATCACTAACTACCACTTAACTAATATAACGAATGAGTGTGGGCTTCACACTGACCGTTTGGATCCACGTGTGTCAGACGGTTCAGACATATTTGTGTCCGAATCTGTGTCTATAGATTTATTCGTACGTGCATATAATTTACCCGGACTATCGTAAGCTTTTTTTTCTTTTTTTTGAGCAGCGACCGGACTTCATTAATCACATTGATCGAATGTACATGCTATTGTTTTGACTTTTGATTAATCAGCCAAACTAAGCACTAGAATATGATCATAGATTTTTTTACCTCTGCTTTTGGAGAAGTTGAGCTCCACAGCTTCACAAGGCAGAACTCTGGCAGAAACTAGCCTAACGCCACGGCGGGACTGGAGGAACCGGAGGAAACGATCGACGACGAAGAGGTAGAAACCGGGGAGCATCATGCACGAATAGGAGATCCCAACGTGGAATACGAAGAAAATCATGAAGACAATGTAGAGGTGGTGGGTGTAGAAGAAGAGCTCGAACATCTTTCTCCTGATCCTGGGGAAAGTAGTCACCCACATTGCTAGTCCTGCTACCAGAGCTATTTCTCCAGCCACATTTGCTACCCCTGTTTTGTCCCATTTCACCATCTGAAATTGAATTTAAGTACCCAATGGGAGATGGATTAGATATTGATTCTCAAAGCATAATAATGCATTTAATTTGGTGGAACATATACAGAGTACGGATTAGGACTGCAAATGAGCAGAACCGTCAGGTGAGCAATTCGATGGTTGGGTCAGTATTTGTTTAAAGGTTTGATCAGCAAATCAAAAAACCTCACATATAGCAGAAATTATATAGACCTTGTTTGGTTGGGTTTTGCAAAACCGAGTCTCTACTTTTTCCCTAGTGGAGCCCTTTGACACATAGCCATTTTCTCTCTCCTTTACATTTTAGGAGACACTATCCTAGTGCACAATTTGTGCAGAAATGGATCGGTGGGGTCCACTTTGGAATCACATACAAATGATCCAAGTCGTTCATCAACTTTAAAATAATTTTTTGAGTTGCTTCAAAAAAAAAAAAGGCTCAATCATACAAATGATCCATAGTACTATACTTCTTATCTAGTGAACTTCTAAAATTTTTTTATCTCGAGATAATTAAAAAAACATAAGGTTTTTTTTTTTTTGGACATAGCTACAGAATTTCGATATTGATTTTCTCGTATAGAAAGTAAAAGAAAATAGTATTTTCCGAAATGCAATTAGTTAATTAAAAATGCGTCCTAACAAATTTCTGAAAATATTGTAAAAGAACTTTCCTTTTTGTTTGTCGGTTTCCTCTTACCAGTTGAGTATCGGCTTCAGTGGCCCACAAAGTTCTCTAATCATATCTTGAAGATTCTACAAAGTTGACTCTCTTTTGTTTTGTGGGCCATATGGAATATTTGGTCCGAACCCAATTCCAACATTTTTTGAAAGTCATTCCGGATCACATGCACAGCTACGTGACACTCCGGATCTACTAGAAAATACTACTCCCTTCGTTCCATTTTGTTTGTTCATTTTTGATAACCGTGTCAGTTTTCGATCGCGTATATCTTTTAATATTGATCTCCAAATATATGAAATATGGATCTTGTTTGATAGTTCACGATTAATTCTATTATACAAAGTTTTTAAAACCGTCAAAAACGTTATAGATCGAAAGATATAAGCAATTTAAGGCGTAGCAGAAAATGAAATAATTGACAAACAATTTGGGACGGAGGGAGTATTAGCAAACGATAGGAATGATGGCAAATGGTGGCTAGCTCATGCGGTAGAGCTCTTTGATACCTCACACTGTATTTCGGGATCGAGTCTCACTCCCCCTTCTCCCATGTAATAGATTAGGAATGACAAATGACAAAAAAAAAAAAAAGATAGGAATGATGAGTAGTAAATTTTATAGTTTACCTCTGATATTTGATGTGTGACAGCCCAATAGATAATATAGCAAACACCGTGAGCCGTGAAGAGGGTCATGACAATGTGACCGATCCATATATGGTACTTGACGCTGGCCTCCGATGTCAGCCCAAACAGCGGAAGCACCGACGAGCCGCGAGTCACCGGAAAAAACAGAAAGGCAAGGCATATGTTTCCCACAAGGCCTAGCCTTAGAGAGGCGCTGTTCAACTTCGATTCCCACCTGCCAAAACCACCACCATACCACCGGGTACATTTTTAGTACAAAAGGACTAAAATCGTTATTTTATGATTATGTATTTGTTCTCCGTGGACGTAGGAGTCGGAAATTTACATGTTAGCTATATGTCACGTGGAATTCAAGCAACAATATTTAACGCAAGTTCAGGTGATTACAGATTGTCTAATATTATTCACAGTACCGGAGAATAGGGTCATGTGGTACTCCGGAACACTCTAACACCACATATTCACGTGAGGTCTACAACTAAGTGAATGTGTATGGAGACTAAGTATTGGGTACTCCCGGATTCTCATGTGGTTACTCCCTCTGTCCCCAAATTTTGGTCCTTTTGGAAGTTCGTGCCATTTTTCAATTGATTATATCTCGTAATTTATATTGTTTTACGTAATTTTGAAAACATTGTCTTCTGGAACTAATTGAAATCTATCAAATAAAATCCATATTGAATATAGAATTCATTATCAATTCAAAGTTACAAATAATTTTTTTTTCCGGTTAGAATAGAACTGAGACTAAAATTTGGGGACGGAGGAGTATAAAAGACCGCCACGACACTATGTGAATCACTCCTTGTCTCACAACCACCCAACAAAGGAATGATAATTGTCGCTACAGAATGATTTATCGCTACCTACGTAAATGGTTGGGACTTGGGAGTAGCACGTTTGCAGCACCACGAGGTACTCCAGGATTGCTGCGTAATTACTTGTGTATGGACCTCATATGAATGCATGGCTAGAAACATAACGAGTCTCGATATAATATGGTTGTGGTTCTGGTTCTGGACTACTGAATAATCACTCTTCTAGATCTGGGTTAGTATTGGGATGGATAAGATGAGATTTGTAAGTAATTAATGACTACGTGAAAATAGGAAGAGAAAAGAAAAGGTAAACAATATTCATACACTTGTTCAGAATTCTTTGCCGCTGATTGGGGAGTGATCTTGGCAAAGCTGACCCGCAGGTAAGTGGAGAAAGACCAAACGAGGAGTGCGATGAACATGGCAAAGAAGGCTAGCTCTATCCGAGACACTATCCCCAGCCCTTTGATCATCAACGGCCTCCTCCATTTCCCCAGTTTATCTTTCTTTCCATTGCTGCTGATATCAAAATAGAGATAAAATACCCATTTCAAAAAAATAAATAAAAATACGTGCATGTGTCAAGGGGTGCAAACGAACAGAGCTTTAATGTGTTGAGCCTAAAACTCAAACTCCTCAACACAAACTGAATCACAAACTGCTTACGAGTAACTCGATTCGTTTGCAGCCCGAGAGAGAGAGAGAGAGAGAGAGAGAGAGAATTAACACTAACAGAGTGATAGTTTTATATACCTTTCTGAGATGTGAGAAGAATTGTTTTTACCCAAGTGGAGGTATAGACAGCCCAAGACAGAAATGAACAGAATGGGGAATGTGTACAGCAAAATTGTTGCACCTGTACACATAGTGTGGCATCACTTTTATATTGACATCAACAATTACATGAATTTGGAGGTACAAAGAATATTATTGGTGCATGAATACAATAATATAGAAATGATGGCAATTTATTTGTATGTATGAATTATTAACTCGTCACAATCGGTTAGCAATATTAATTTTTTTTGATAACTCATGTGTCCGGTCAGCTTTTGTGCACATCGACTAATTCTGAAAAGAATTCAACTCTTATGCATTGCGAAAATAATTCTTTTACAATCTCAATTCTACACACACATATGTTTGGAAATGAAATGAAACCTTGTGTTCCGAAGAAGGTCGAGATGGTGTCGGCTCGAATCTTAGGCAACCAAATCGTGGCATAGACATAAGTTGGAGCCATGATCCACATGAAGAGCCACCCCGAAACCACCGCTATCACCACCGCCATCATCACCGCTCTTACACCGGAAATAACTCCACCATCAGAAGATGGTGGTGATCTCTTCGCCACCATGGAATCCATCCTCTCTCTCTCTCTCTCTCTCTCTCTCTCTCTCTCTCTCTCTCTCTCTCTCTCTCTCTCTCTCTCAATTACTAGTTGATGAGGAGTGAGTGAATCTGTACCTGGGAATGTGTGTTTGGGAATGATAATGTAATGTATTTATATATATATTGGGAGTTATAAAGAAGCATGATTCACGTCCGCTTACAGTGGTACGCTCCTACATTAACGGGTTTACTTCAGCTTACGTACGTATTGATCATATTCTAGTAGCGAAGATTCAGTGTACCACGGTGCCTTCTCGATCATACAATATTGTGAAAGTTACGCATTGTGCGGTGGAGCCCACATCAATGTGCAATGGATAACGCCCTTTTAAAGCATCATATGTAACTGCTACAAAGAGCGTGAACTAATTTTTCATAACAAAGCCTTTTTTTTTTTTTTCATACGACATATATCAGCGGGAGGGTTAGCGGAAAAATAAGTCTGTTAATTAGCAACTGAATTAAGTGAGTTCGAAGCCTCTCTATAAACTCAAACTCAGACCTCCCCCTTAGAAACCAAGGGATACAATTAGATGGCTAAAAGTTACTCCCTCCCTCCTAGGGATGGTAATTTCACCCGAAACCGATGGATACCCGAACCAAACCGACCCTATCCGGGAGGTTTTTATTTATTTTTTCCTACCCATGGGGCGGGTTTGGTTTCAAAACATGATATCCTGCGGATTTGGATTTGGGTTTGGTTTTAGCATGTATTCGGCCAAACTCATACCCAAACTGAATCCAAACCGCTCCATATAATATTACTTATAAATCATGTGGCTAGTTCCTACTTTTAGAAAAAATTCCTTTGATGTTTTCTCGCTGGTGTGGGCTTAAATATTATGGCATGTTACTTTTTTATTTTAATATATAATCTTTTTTCTTCACATGTTCATTAATGAAATGAATATTAATGCGGGTTTGGTGTGGTTCGAATAAAATCCAAATCCAAATGGTTGGGTTATGGACCACAAAAAATTATACCCGTCGGATATCGGTTTGGATTTGGGTATAGATAAATACTTTGGGTTTGGGTATGGTAATCGCAAAACCCATACCAAACCGATCCATTGCCATCCCTACTCCCTCCCAAAATTTTGATCTATATTTCCAGTGGCAGCTTCAGAAATTTGAGGCAAGGTGCACCTTGTTCAGAAATTACCTTGATTATATTAGCTCAATTAACCAACAATATACACATAAAATTTCATATGTAAGTATAATATTGCAGTAAAAAAGCACACCCTATATTCCAAAACAATTTCTATTAGTTCACAAAATGAGAAACTAAATGATCATGCTCTGGGTTTGAGAGAGCAAGTGTTTTTGAAGTGAAGCTTAAGTGAGGATAAGTTTACCCATTTTAAATGAGATATTTTTTGGATCCTAATTTGATGATCATAACCGTTCATTCTATTTAAATTGATATGTTAGGAGGTGACACAAAAAATTTAACTCACTTAATTGTATATAAGTGCTTGATCTAATTATAATTTTGATTATTGGGTCTCTATTTAACCCAACAAAATAGATTTTTAGATCATGTATTTACCGATATCCGATTGAGCCTAATTTTTGCATAGTCTCCTAATAAATTAATGTGACTAAAATGGACGGTTAGGATCAAAATTAATTGGGTAGGGTGTTCAAAATTAATAGGATAGGGTGTTCAATGTAGTGGGCGAACCTAAAAATTAAATTTTTTGGTTCAGGGAACACACTTACATACCCTATGCAAGCTGTAGCGCCGCCAGTGTATATTTTCTTTTTTAGATGTTGCATAATAGTTGTCCACTTTAACTAGTCAAGAAGAAATAATTAAGCCAATTCCTTTTTTTTGCCTCTTATTTCATATTCAATTTCAAGTAAAAAGATGGAGGAAAAAATGCATGAGAGCACAAAAGGTAATCATTGCATTTCAGAAAAGGATAATTTCGAAAACTCAAATGTTTTAAAGGGTAATGATAATGTTCCCTTAAAATGTTGGATTTTCAAAAAACATCCAAAATTTTGGAACGGAGAGAATAATTCTTTCACATATTAAGCCACACGCTGTATAATGAAGACCACACCAATGTATGATGGAGAACTAAAAGGTTCCTAGAGCATCATGCGGCCGTGCTACATGAGCAAATAATAATTTTTTGGTAGCAAAAGGGCGGAGAATGTGCAAGTTGGCAGAAAATGTATATAAGAGTCAACTGTGTGGGGGTAACTTTTGACACGTGTTCGGGTTTACTTCCATTGAGTGCATGTTCCATGCAAAATCTTCACGTCATGATGCGATGCCTTTAGGCTCTAAGAGCACTTGCTTGTGCACTACTGTGTGCATATTTGAAATTTTAGTGCCATATTCAGTGCATACGTAACAGTTTTTGAATATGTATAACAGCTTAGAGAGGACTATTTTCTTATTGATAATAACAAGGGGTTTCGGAGTGGACTTTACACGCATCTTGATTAATTAAGGATGTTTTTGTTAATTGAAGCATCATCGATTTTAACAACTTTCAGTAGTACCAACACTTTCACTCGCTGTAGACAGTGGAATTGGTTCCCCAACATTAGTCAAGATGCATACATGCAAGCTAACTGACTCAGACACCCTGAGTTATTCAAAAAAGACATAGAGAGATCCACGTGTTTCTAGAATCATCCGATGCATGTGAGACCCCCAAATATCAAACAACTACGTACACATATTTGAGTTCAGATCTGTATCCGAACGTATGTCTAAGTAACATTTTCCTTCCACTTTAGATTAAAACCTTAAAATTTGAAACCATTCAACTACTGTATTTACTCTTAGAATCGAGAGAACCAAGTTTCCAACATATTGTGACATTATAAATTTCCACTGCTTTGTGCCTCCAAAAAAGGAGAAATTCTTCAATGCCTCCGGTGCATGGTTGAACGCGAATTTAGACTACATGTACAAACTTGTGAGGTCCATTCTCAAGTGAATAGATCCCACCCAGATGTGTAGTTTAGATTCGTGCTCAATCATGATCGAGAAGCATCGAAAAAACTTGTCCCAAAAAGTAAGGATAAAAGAGTACATTGATCATGGAAGTGCCCAATTCAAGGGAGGATAAGATAAAGGGATGCGACATGCATGAAGGGAAACTATGAGAGGAATTAAATTTAAAGTCAGCTTTTTTCTATTCCATTGGAAAAACGGAAAGTCGGAAAGTGAAAAATCCCAATTTGGAGGGCATATGATGAATCTCTTCTGATGAGTTTGTTGTTTGACTTCCGTTGGATGTTTACGCCCTGTTTAGTGCGGGCTCGTGATTTTGTGAGGATGTGCGTGCTAGTATGCGTGATTGACGTGTGTCGGCACGTGCCTCTAGCCTAATGTGCAAACAGAAATACTCTCTCCGTCCCAAATTGATAGTCCACTACGAAACTACGTGCAATTTTTGATTTAAAAAATAATGCATTTATCGAAATAATTTCCAAGTTTTTTTTGCACCGTATAAAAGTTCTTTATAAGATCTATCAAACAAGATCCATAATGTATATTTTTTGAGGTTCACATTAAAAGATATAAGCTGTTGAAAATGGCACGCAATCCCAAAATGGACGGAGTCAGAATTTCATCTGCCTCTTTACTTTCAGGGACTGTGAAAACATCCAACTCAAAACCAATTGGCAATTAGTAGAGAGATCCCAACATATATTAAGTGATCACTCATTCCACTCCTAAGCAATGTGGGACAATATTCCTTAACATCCCCCCTCACGTGCAGCCGCATTTGAGGTCTATCACGTGTGGCCACTTTTTGGGTCATATCATCGTGTAGCTTTTTTGTTTGTCTGTCGTGAGGTGTGGATTGTGAATTTTTATTTATTTATTTATTTTTATATGTGGAGTGGAATGAGCCCCGCTCTGATACCATGTGAAAACTTTATATCCATCTCAAAACCAATTGGCAATAAGTGGAGAGGTCCCAGCATATATTAAGTGATTACTCATTCCTCTCCTAAGCAATGTGGGACAATATTTCTTAACATCCCCCCTCACATGCAGCCGCATTTGAGGTCTGTCACGTGTAGCCACTTTTTGGGTCCTATCATCGTGCAGCCTTTTCGCTGGTCTGTCGTGAGGTGTGGATTGTGAATTTTTTTTTTTTTTAATGTGGAGTGGAATGGGCCATGCTCTGATACCATGTGGAAACATCCAACTCAAAACCAATTGGCAATGAGTAGAGAGATCCCAGCATATATTAAGTGATCACTCATTCCACTCCTAAGCAATGTGGGACAATATTCCTTAACAGGGACGGAGTCAGAATTTCATATCTGGGGAGCCGCAATATAAACAACAAGATTTGGAAAATTCAAGTTTTATTATCTACTTGCCAAAAATCAAGATTTGATAAAATCAAGTGTGATTTCAAGTTCGATAAAATCACAATTTTTGTAAAGTTTGATAAAATCTGAGATTTATATATGCAACATTTCAGTCAGATTGTATCAAGATAAAATAAAGTGAGAAAGAAGTTTAATAAACTCACTGTAAAATAATTACATGTCTAAATAGAACCCAATGCAAAACACAATATCTATGTGCTCTTAACAAACCAAAAACAACTAAAAAGTACAAAAATGAAAGTATTTCAATGGTTAGCGTGACACTCCTTTAGTTCTCAAAAGTCATATATTATTGAGTTGGACCTAATTTTCGAAAATAATTTCCTTCTCGATGAACAAACCCAAAGCAACTGAGAAACTGATCTTCCATTTTACAAATGAACCCTGAGGCCAAAGCCGAAACAAACCCCGAATGTGGGTTACATAATTCTTAAATTTATTAGAGTTGAAAATCGTAATTAAAATTCTTCTTTCAGGGGACCATTCATGTGATGTGTTCGTAGAGTATAGGGGTGAGTTTTCACTACAGTATATTTGGCATTTTCAGCATTTTTGGACTACATACATCAACTAATTTGACAACTTGTAGTTTAGAAATACCAAAAATATAAAAAATAACTTAGTGGAAACTTTGCCTAAGAGACAAAATTTGTTAGCCCATGGAGTTCTATATTAAAGTAGGGATTTTTAATAGTAAAAACAAACAAACATAGAGAAAATTGTCTATTGGGGTTAGTCTTAGCCCCCAATAGACAATCTGTAGTTCCATCTCTGTTTACTTCTCTCTTTTGAACAAATTAAAATGGCATTATTGGGAAAATCCCTAAATTTGTTCCACACCTGGCTACTTAAATTATCAAAAGTTATAGAAAAGCAACAATGCCTCACTTCTTTTATTAAGTCACTATTCACTTGCTATTTATTAGTTCGTTATTATTACACTACACATATGGCTTCTTTTTTTTTTGCCATTCGATATACATCAGTGGGGGTTAGCGGGGGAGTTAGTGAGTTAGTCCAGAGGGGGTCTAGAAGCTATCCATAGCCCTAGACCCTACATGCCTCTGCCGAGGCTCCAACCCTAGTCTCGCTTGTAGGAGAACCAGGAGATAACGGCTAGGTTATGATAAGCCCCAAATATTGTATTTTTCTGGGCTTATCTCGCTCGTCTTGATCACACACACGTGCATTTTGTGCTTTTATTCGATTGATTTTGCGCGAGTTGTGTTTTTTATGAGTTTCAGAAAATCTGAGCTAAAAGGCGTGTCCAAAGCTCCAAATAATCCCCGGTTATATCCGGAAGTACCCGGAGGCACCGAAGTATATTCAAGGCCAAGATGAATCCTTCCCAAGTCCAAATTGAGGTTTTCAAGTCATTGGAGGAAGGCCCAAAGCAACCAACATTCAAGAAGAGGCCGAAAAAGACATCCAAGAGTTAGACCCCTAGGTATCAATACCCAGAATCTGGGGTATCAATACCCAGCTTCTTCAGCAAACTCAGGATGGTATCAATACCCAGAAACTGAGGTATCAATACCCAGAAACTGGGCAAACACAGAAAATTTCAGACCATCTGGGTATCAATACCCAGGATTTGGGGTATCAATACCCAGTTTTTCCAAGACAAAATTTATGCACTTTTTGGGAGCCCTATAAATACCACTTTAGGTAAGTTTTTAGGGGACGGTGGGGAGGAGACTTTCTCTCTCTGCCTCCCTTCTTCTTCCCCACTCATTTCCCCCTCATTCTCTCTAGTTTTTAGGGTAGTTTCTCTTTGATTCAAGCCTTTTGCCTTCACAAATGTTGTAAGTACTTCTCTTATCTTTAGTAATCTCAAGTTTATTTTCATTTTCGTCATGTTTTCCTTAATCACGTTTTTCTCCTTGTTGGTTAATTTAAGCATGCTTGAGTAGTAGTTTAGGCTTGGTCATGGGGTGAAAATCCCCCCATGACTTCAGTGTTTGATGGCTTTTCACGTTTTTGTGTTTATTGTTGGGTTTGTGAATGGATTAAACTCCTATTTTCGGTCTAAACTTAGAGTTGTTAACTTTTTTGATTGGGTGTAGACAAAGAACCTTGGCACACACAATGCTTTGAACCATGACACTCTAGGTGTTCGATAAAATGCTTGACTGAGTTTCTTTCCATTTCCAAACCCCATTCATGTGGTAAAAATTAGTTTTCATTGGGTGAGTTCAAGTTTTATGTATCAAAACTTAGAATTGTTAACCTTTTTGATCTTGTGTAGGCAAGGGCTTGACCACTTGCCACACATGATGCTTGGAGCTATGGCATTCTAAGTGTTTGTAAAAATGCCTCAAAGAACTTATCCCATTGTTAAACCCAAATTGAGTTTCGTTGTTAAATCTTCCGAGTGAGAGCAAGTGATTTTGTCTCTCACTTGAGTTATAGTTGAGAGCCATTAAATATCCGTAGTCATGGGTGGTATAAACTCCTAGACCTCGCCCTCCTTTAATTATCGTTACATCTTTATTTTCTAGTAATTTTCAAGTAGAGAGAACTCCAAACCAAACCAAAAGGTTGGTCGTCCTAACGCTAAAACCCCTACCGTAAAGTAAACCTCTCACCAGCTCCGACCCTTCCCTGTGGATTCGACCTCGGACTTCCAAGTTATTATGCTACAACCGACCTAGCCCTACGCTTGGGGCGACGCTAATTATTACAACGTTAGGTCGCAAGCAGGTTACAAGCCCTTGGTTCACATATGGCTTTGCATGGCCTATTTTAGTTTTATTTTTTTTAATTTTTATTCTCGTAAAAAGGACTTCTACAAGGTTATTCGAATGTCACCTACGGTAATTTTAGTAAGATGATTTTTTTAAAAGCCTAATCAAAACAAACTTTCATCACTGTGAAAACCCAACAAAAAATTACTGGGAGTTTTGATGTTTGAGTCAGTGTTATGAATCTTGTCCCATACTAGTCAGTACTGACCGGTACGTACGGTATTGGACATAAAACGGTACACATACATTGGTGTTCCGTACCGGAAAAAATACCGGCCAGTACGGACGATACCAGGTGTACCAGCCTTGTCTCAGGATCTCAACCAGTACACAAAAACTAATATATATTTTTTTCTTTTGATAAAAAGACATGAATTTTAAGGTATTTTAACCAAATTTGGAGTTTATTTATATTAATCATGTTAAGTTGTTATTAGAACTAGTATTAAGGTGTATCAGAATAGTAAAATTTATTTTATTTCTCCATTTTAAGTTTTGTAATTATACCTCAGTATATTAAATATATTTAAATATGTATATTACGTTAAATCTGAAAATGGTACCGAGTTACGATCCCGTTTACGTATCGTCCTAGTAGAGAAAACGATATGCACTGGTATGAGATTGATAACTATGGTATGAGTTATTCCCGACTAGTTTTTTTTGTAAAGTATTAAAATTTGTATGAGTATTTTTTTTTTTGTAAAGTAGTAAAATATAAAAAAACAATTAAGAAAGATATTGAAATAGAAAAATAAAAGTAGAAAAAAATAATAATTTAATATAGTAAAGTTGGAATATAGAGCCTAATTCTGTGAGTTTTTAAAGTTGGAATAGAGAGTTTTTTTCCCACATTGCTCCTCAAAAAATATGAAAAACAATATTAGATGAGTGGATTGGAGATGTCAAGCTCTCTATATTTTGTACCAAATTTAACCTCAAAAACACCTTTTATACTTTAGCAAGTCACTTTTTAAAAACCAACAAACATCCTATTGATAGGCCTCCCAAATCTTTTTTTCCGCATATATAATATTCATGGGTACCCAATATTCATTGTTCTACCTATTTTTTAGTCATCTCAACACAATTTTATGTTTTATGCTTACATCATTGATTTCCAAAACCAACATGAATTATAAATTTTGTGGGTATAATCGACAATTTTTAGATCAATCGCATGAATTTCGTAATCAATTCTCTCAATTCACCGGGCATGAGTCACAATTTTTAGCTCAATCCTCTAAATTTCCAATCAACATTCACAATTTCCTGCTCAATCCTCTCAATTTGTCGACCAAGTAAAGTGTAGTGCTAAAAAAACCGTGCACGTGGTAAGGTTTGAACAAATCAAGGTAATTAATAGAGTTTGTAGGGTGGGTTAGAGGTAACTCTGAAAACCACAAAAATAGGTCATCAAATTGCCATATAGGTCACCGAAAGCAAATTTAATGAAAAAAAATTAGAGGAGTGGCTTGGAGAGCGTCTCCAACCCACTCATCAAATACTATTTTTCATGTTTTTTGAGGAGCAATGTTGGAAAAAACTTCTTCAACCCACACCTCAAAATTGAGAATATTTTCTCTCTCGTCAAATATGGTAAGTCCTCAAATCATTAGCTATAATTAAATATAATTTTTTTTATGAATTTCTCATGTTTCCGTTGGTACTAGCCGTTGAAACAACTCCCCAATTTTGTTGAACTGCAAACAAACTTCTTATTGATAAGCCTCCCAAATTTCTTATACAACAGTGATACATGTACAACAAAAGTGTCCAACTCGGCTCCAACACATTCACATGGTGTGTGGAGCCCACACACACTTGAGTGTGAAATGCGTGTGGGCTCCACATACCATGTGAGGGTGTTGGAGCCGAGTTGGACACTTTTGTTGTACATTTATCATTTTTGTTTCTTATAATATTCATGGGTACCAAATTTTCATTGTTCTACCTATTTTTTAGTCATCTCAACACAATTTTCTGTTTTATGCTTACATCATGGATTCCCAAAACCAACAAGAATATAAATTTAATATGGGTATAATCCACAATTTTTGGATCAATCATCAGAATTTCGTACTCAATTCTCTCAATTCACCTGGCATGAGTCACAATTTTGAACTCAATCCTCTCAATTTTCCAGTCAACAGTCACAATTTCCTGCTCAATCCTCTCAATTTGTCGACCAAGCAGAGAGTAGTGCTAAAAAAACACGTGGTAAGGTTTGAACAAATCAAAGGTACAATAGCAAAAAGATTTAAAAATACAAGGTTAATAGAGTTTTTTTTTTGTAGGAAATTAATAGAATTTGTAGGGTGGGTTGAATGCACGACTTTGAAAACCACGGAAAAAAAAATCATCAAATTACCACATAGGTCACCAAAAGTAAAATTTGATAAAAAAAAATTAAAATTAAATAAGTGGCTTGGAAATGCTCGATGCTCTTAATTAGTAGTAACATACTTCCAAAACGAACAAACGGAGGCTTGAAAATAAGAGTGGATCAATGCATCATGTGAATTTTCAGAAGTAATAATCATGAACTGGTGGTCAAGACATAATATAGGGAGTTGGCTTCCTCCTAGGGATTTGACTTTGGGGCGTTCCATTAAGGGATGTTTTTTGATTTTTTTATTTTTCACGATTTTTCATGTGATAAATTATGAGAGAATAACCTGTCTCAAAAATCGCAATAAGTTTACTTTTTAACTTTTTGAGTTACTGGAATAGGATCTTCCTTTGTCTTGATTATAATCGAAACCTTGTTAATGGACAGTATGATTGGTCCCTTAAATATAAATTGAGGTGCGCATAAATGAGCTCAAACACCCCAAGAGAAGCACGGCAGCAAGTATAGAAAGGGTTTACCCAGCGTCGGTATACTTAAATTGCCTTAAGTTTGCCTCTGAAATCTCTGATATCTTTGCTGCTCGGTTTTTTTCTAATACCCGACCTTTGAAACTCATAACGTGGAATTTCCCAGGTACTGGAAAGCTCAAGCTAAATACGGACGGGAGCAGCCGTGGAAATCCAGGTCCTGCCGGCTTTGGAGGAGTTTTCAGAGAAGAAAGGGGGCATTGGGTGCTCGGTTTCTACGGTAGATTGCACGAGTGCACCAGCCTTGAGGCTGAGCTATGGGGGATCTTTAGAGGCCTTGAACTGGTACAAAGCCAAGGAATGGAAGCTCTGGAAGTGGACTCGGACTCCACATCTGCTATCAATCTCATCAACGAGGAGGCTCCGGAACATTCCCCCCACTCGATCCTGATCAAAGAATGCAAAGCTTTGATGACCTCCACTGGATGCTCTCTGAAGCACACCTACCGCGAAGGAAACAAAGTGGCGGACAAGCTAGCCAATATGGGAGTGGATCAAGAGCACAAGTGGGTCTCCCACATCTCGCCCCCAATAGACATCATTCCCCTCCTCGAAGCCGATATGAGGGGGGTTGCCTTTGAGAGGCCTTAGTTTCGTTTTCTGTTTTCCTGTGTACCAAAAAAAAGAAAGGGTTTACCCACTTTAACCGGAAAAAAAAAACCCTTTACCTTCACATCTTTTAATAATAGTCATTCTACTCCCTTTTGAATTGGGTCATTCTGATGTTTGGAGATCTACCCCAATACCACTATGCGGGGAATTCAAGTACTCCCTCTGTCATTTTTTAAGTGATTCATATGGAAATACGTACAATTTCAAACTCCTAAAAAATATCTATTTCTCTATATAATTTTTTAATTTTTTTATACTAAATTAAAGTGCTCATTGAGTACTTTAATTTAGTGCAAAAAAAAATTAAAAAAAGTTCAACGAAAGTACCTATTTTAACATCCACAAAAATACGGATCACTTAAAAAGGGACGAAAGGAGGTCTTTGTTAGTTTTGTGGATGACTATTCTCGTGGTAAAATGCCCTAGGAAAAAAGAAATTGTATCCTACTAGGTAGCGAAAACATAGTAAATAAAAAAAAGTAGTCAATGGATAACGAAATTGTGGGTTCCGTCGTTTCTATGGTTACTCCTGAAACGGTGAGGTTTTCTCTATACACCAGAGCCTCTTACTTCATTGAATTAACCTTCTTGGTCTAGAGCTCACAATTTCGACTTTCATCGCTAGCAAAAAAAACCTTGAAACCGCTGAAGGATTGTCCGATCATTAATCTAAAGGGGTGAGAAGCAAACACCCGATTATTAAAGAAGTGATTAGTATTATTTTTATAACTCAACAAATACAGCTGTAGTGATAAGAGAAAGTGCTATTCCGGAGGGTGGTGAGTAACGAGGATAAAATTTGCTCGATTTAGGAGAATTGGGGAAAATTTGCGCAATTTTTAGGAGAATTGGGACAAATCAAAATACTTACATGAACAACTAGTCTACAGTTTTCATACGTTTTCAAACCCAGAAACCCATCAAGACAAATTATGTTGGTCAAATTATACAATACCTGTAAAACAACTTGAATTTCATACTGCATAATCTTAGAGGTTATGGTAGAGCTCTCTAATCCTTGATATGTCCGCCACTCAAATTTTCCAACTTCAGAGTGAAATTCTTTGAACAAACAAAACATTGAGCTACGTACATCTGGTATGCAGAGCCGGCCCCGGGGTATAACTCAAAAGCCAAAAGTCCCAGCTTGGGCAACCACAAAAAAAAAAAATTAGTTTCAGATTAATCGAAGGGGGCAACTATTCTTGGTGTCAGGCTTCGGTAACATAAACATTGGGCCGGCTATGAAATATGTTACAAGGAAGATTTGAATAGCCAAACCAAATGTTGAAAATAATTGCACTGATTCAGCAAAGGCATACGGAGTCTTCAAATCAGCATGTTACAAAGCATAACCACTCACAATTAGATGAAAACAAGGATATAAAGGCTATACATCTGATGAAAGAACAACACTGTTCCATAATCATATAGAAGTAGACAACAACAAAAAAAAAACAGCAAGAAATCGGAAACGCAAAATGTAGATGAAAGTAAAAGCTTTTAGTACAGATCACTTATGCGTACAACATACCAATGCGTCCAAACATCTTCAGAAATTCAAACTGAAGTCACCATAATCTGCAGACATACATTAGTAAACAATTGGTATGTCACATGCTTCCTATAACAAGCCTGTGTTAAATCTTACAAGAACCCAACATTTATGCACTCGTAATCATGCTTTCCCTAACGATGGTTGATTCCCACCGTTCAAATTCACTTCGGAGACATCCACAGGTATCGGTGACCATCCCCCAGATTTCCTGGCCCCAACCCATCTCCTATGCATAACCATGATTGCAGTTCCCAGTAAACACAAAGCTGCAATCAAAGGAACCACACCACCAATATTCCTTGTTGGCCAGTTCTTAAAAACTGAATCTGCACAAACCTCTCCATCAAGACTACCCATTGAGTTATTCATCTTCATGATCTCAACACCATTGAGAATAGCATGAATGGCGTTGGACATGCTCATCTTTGAAGGTCCAACACTTACAGTCAAAACCCCTGAACTCTCCATATTCACCACGAAATCCGCATACAAAGGAGAGGCCAGTGCCATATTCGTTATGCTCGAAAGGTCCAAATTCTCATATGCCAAATTCCCATTTACGTACACATTAAAGTAAAGCAAACCAAGCGAAATGCTAGCAATATCACAGAAATGCAACCGAACTAGATACTTGTATCCCCCAACCACAGGAAATTCCCACGAAATATTCCTCTGGGGAACCAAATTATTCGAACTACTGATCACTCTAGCACTATTGTAAACATTATCAGGACCGACTTCTCGGCTTGCCCCTCCAATCTGGTACTTAATCCGACCGCTAAAGAAAACCTTCCGAGACCCATCACTCAATTTCAAGAACTCATCATCAGGGACCCAAGTCCTCCACAAAGAATCATTAAACGGTGTCACTTTACGTCCTCCTACATTAACCCTATAAACAGTTTCAAGTGCATTCTTCATCAACCCATTAATCTTCTCAATTTTCCCAGTATTTACTAACATGGCTACATCAGCAACCAAATCTTTCGGCGCAGAAATCACTTCAATTGCGTTAACAAATGCAATTTCCGACTTTTTCGATGGCACAAACGTAAGTACAAGCTCTTCATTATCAACCCAAATCACATAATCCTTAATCACAGACGTTTGCGATTTCCCAACAGTGAAATTGTTCAACAACAAATACCCATTTGCTAAAACATGAAACTGAGTCTCATAAGTATTGAAATTAGACGAATGGAACGGGTGAAAGTGAAGGCGTACCAAGTGGGTCCCTCTGTCTGTGATCTTGAACGCGTACTTTGAAGGTCTTGTGAAAACCCTCGCCGTGTGGTAGAGCGGGGACAAACCGGGCGATGATGGGTTCGAGTCGCAGAGTGAGATCGTTCGAGTTGATTTTAAAAACTGTGAGCCGAACTCGGACGAGTCTCCGGTGAATCGGCGGTTGCCGTCGACGGTGGTGGTGGGTTGGGTGGACCCGCAATCGATGAGGTAGTGATCGGTGGGAGAAAAGGCGGAGACGATCGAGAAGTAGAGGAGAGAGAGGGAAATGTAGAGAGAGAGGATAGGTGAAGTCCTGTGGTGAGTCTCCATAGGAGATTGAAAACGATTAGCGATGGTTTGAATCCAATTTTGATTTCTTTGATTTCATGAAAATATGGAGAAAGATGAAGACGACGAAGGAGGAGGAGATTTGCGTGTGGGGCCCTTTGGTGGGCTGTACCTCGGCTGTACGCGTTTTGGGTCTACGGGCCCGGGTTTAAGCCTTTTTACTTTGTGGTCTTGGGCCTTGACCTGGTCCATGAATAGTAGTCGTAATAATAATAGTGTGTTGGGCCGCTTAATGTTTAAGGTTAGAACATGACGGGGGGATTTTTCCCTAATATTTATATGGGTCAATAGGCACACGTTAAGCACACAAACAAATAAAAACAACTCATACTCCAATACACCTTTTACATTTTTCAATAAAAACTCGCATTTATTAGGGTGCCTCTAATAACGGTCAATAATGCTAGCGCACCACTCTTTCGCATCACTAATCACATCAGCTTGCGTGACATTGCATGATTGATGGCAAGGGCAGAGGGACACGGAGACAATTGGGGTTGGTTGACCCCACTGAGCTTTATATTTTCAGTAGGGCTACAACTAGTGTACTCCTCAAATTTGCTTATTGACCCCATTTTAATTTTGTATTTTGGCCCAGCCTAGTTTAGATCGTCTGGTGTTAGTAAACTAAGGGTGCAAAATAGAATTTCTCCCACATGCAAAATTCAGGAATTCCCAGGAGTGAGTTTGGTTTGCCGAGGATCACATAAATATAACTCAAGGGGATTTTGGGTGAGATTTTTTTGATAAATGGTCCTTCTATTGTCGGTCCAATAAGAAACATACACATTTCATTGTACTTTTTAAACATTTTAACCCATCGTTTACAACAAAAGCGCCATTTCCCTTCATTTTCTTAAAAAAAATAAAATAAGTAGAATCAACCCATTATTAGATCAGATTTTTACCTCTAGGTCTAGAAAAGATACATCTAATTACCACTAATTTAAGTCATTTTTTTTAATTACCATTAAGATAAGTCACTCTTTTTTGGGGTTTATGTTTAAGGTTCACTTTCTTATTATAGGGTTTTAGTGGTTTAGACACTTTCATAGGGTACCCTAGGATTTTAGGCACTTTCATAGGGTACCCTAGGATTTCGGTTTAGGCTAAATAATAGGGTACCCTAAGATTTAGACACTTTCATATGGTTTGGCGAGTTGATGAGAGAGAGAAATTATGCCCATATAGGGTGGGGAGAGAGAGAGATAGAGAACAATTGTGCGCAGCGCACATAGGCGTGGGAGGTTTTCGGTGCTTTTGTCAAAGGAAGTTGGAGTTGGGCGTTCATCACCTTTTATTCCTGTACCGGCCGGGAATTGGCCCCATAAGTCTGTCATGCTACAAAAAATATTGGGCCCAATGTGTCATTCTACTAAGGGGAAATGACTATTCAGTGGTGGCAGAAGGAAAAATTTTCGGCTTGATGACACACTTCTTGGCAATCATCAACTGATGGGAAGAGGAAAAATAATTCCCCATTCATGGTAATGCAAATCTCACTGGACGAAACTAGCCTCGGCTTGAAAATCCTTCACAAACTTAACATTACACGCTTATTTCCTCATCTCCCAGCCAAACCATTACGCGCTCAGGCCCTTTGAAATCGTGAAACCCTAAACCCTTTACTGCCATATCCTCCCTCTATCCTCAATCGATCCCATTTGTAATCTTCAAGTCTCATCTCATCTCCTCATCACCGACCACCACCGCCGACCGACGATTGACGAAGGGACAGGTCTCTGTGGAATTCTTCATACAATGGCCGCTTAATCAGACGATGTACGAACCAGACATGGGCAAGGTCTCTCTCTCAAATCCGTTTCTCTCCTTCCCTGCATCTGAAATTGATTTCTTCCATTTTGCAGAGAGCAAATGGAAGATAACATCAATCGATACCAATCTAAGCCCTACATTTCGCACTTTCTCAGAATTCGTATGGTAGCACACTCAGGTAATCTGTCTCCGTCTCTCTATTTCTGTGTGTTTATGGTAGACGCTTACGGAGTTGAGTACATAAATTTTGAGACTATAGTTTGACGTACTTATCTCAAAACTAGTGGGCCACAGAAAAGGTCCCCTCCTTCATAATCCTACCTTTAGACATGTGGGCTTCATTGGTATTTCTGTCCCCATGCTTGTAGATGATATGAAAGATTTGTTGAGCGTTTTCTGTAGCCTAGAATTTGCAGGTTTTCTGGTACGCCATACTTGAGGCAGTAGTTTCTTTGAAAAGAAGATATGCAAGAACTTGTATTGATCAAACAAGAGAGAATGTTTTGTGGAAATTTTTTTTAGAAATTTGACAGCTGTAATATTCTTGAACTGAAAGAGTTAATGAGCAGTAATACTTAATAAGGAAAACAGCGTATGTTGGCATAATGTACAAGTCGTGAGCTAGAACTATCGCACCATATAAGCCCTAGATTTTTGTGGATATCAATGGTATTGGTTTATTATCCTCAACTTCAAACATTGCTGGTTTATGAAAAAAAATTGGAGTCCGAGAAAAGAGTACTTTGTTAATTGGAAAATGAATTCCCTTTATATTGTGAATTCTAAATGTTGAGTACTTGAGCATTTTGCTTGGGGCATGGGGAAGAGGCTCCAACATACGAGCCACTTAAACACTTTGTTTCTCTTCTCGCGTCATAGTGACTTATTTGTATTTCAAGTATTAGTAGAGCATTTTTCACATATGTCAGCATGATGGCCTTACCTCATGAATCCTTGTAGTATAAAACTAAGGATAATAATGCACACGCACAAAGAATGAAAATATGCGTGCTTATACGAGAATATAGATATGAAGTCCATGTGACACTGTACACCCAGAGCAGCATATGTTTGCTGAAAAACCCATCAAACACATCAAGAATGACAACCTTCGATAAGTTTTATTTTTATTTGACTCTCTGAAAGGGTTATGGCTCTTCCCTTGGTAGTATTTTACTTTTTATCCTCCACATTTAGTTGGAGCATATGTTACCATTGTGTTTCCAATTGTTTGTAGGAACATGCCACTTACGAAGGAGCAAGTTCGAACAAGACGCAGGGGAACAGAGGATCCCAATGAGGTTCAAGTCGACCAGCCTCCACAAAAGAAGCGTCGTTTGCCTGATGGTTTTCCTCTTTTTATGTGAGTTGTACAATAGTATACCTCTCACATGGTCTTTGCCTATTCCGATTGCATGTCTATTATGTGCGTGCTTCTAGTTTTCATAAGTGCATAGTTGTAATCCACTTAAGTTTGGTAAATGCAGTAAGGACCTATCATACGGTCTTAAGAAAGGGCTTGAGGATAAAAAAATATGTCAGTATATTCCCCAGTCGTAAGCGGGTAGGTCATCATATTGGTTCTTTATTAAGTATGGTTGATTATTATAATCTTTCACAGTACTCCAATAAGTTGATCATTTTGTAGAGAGTTTTGTTGTTGGAACTTGGTTCAGAATGGTGGGAAGAGGATGAAGAACCAAACTGGAAAGAGATATATAATGCAAAGGCAAAGATTGCTCGCGATAAACTTCCTCCTGTTCCGGAGAAGTTGAAGGCCAAGAGTAAATCGGTGCAGGTACCACTTACATAGGAACATTTGCCACATGTTTCGTACTTCCCTGTCAAAAAAGGAACACTTAGTTGGTTTAATCTTAACTATTTAATGTGTTTTTGTACATGCAAAGTTCAATTAGGACTCGGTGTTCACCAAAACAAGTAGTTGAATTGAATGCAAGTTTGGAGCAAGCCCAAAAGGATGCACTGAAAATGGTAAATCCATTTCATACTCTCTTGGGGCTTAGTTGTCCGATTCTTCATAGAGAATTTGTGACCAAGTTGGCCGAAAGGTTTAATCCACATACCCGAACCCTAGAATTTAAGAATGGGTTACGTTGCGTAATCACGGAGGAAGATTTTGCACGGGTATTGGGATTCCCCATTGGAGATATACCCGTGCCAACTGAATGTGAGGAGGAACATAGGGACAAGGTTGAAGAATACTTTCCCGATTTTGAAAAAGCTTACCGGGGAATAAACTTGACTCATTTGAAACAAATGGTGCAGAAGGAGGGCATGGCAAAGGATGTACTCCCTCTGTCCCAATTTGTTTGCTCACTATGAAACTACGTGCAATTTTCAAGCTAAAAATTAATATATTTATCAAAATAAATTTTGAATTTTTTTTGCACCGTATTAAAGTTTTCAATGAGATCTATCAAACAAGATCCACATTGATTAGAAAATTATTTTTGCAAGTACATTATTTTTTAGTTTGAAAATTGCACGTAGTTTCGTAGTGAGCAAACAAATTGGGACGGAGGGAGTATTTCATAGGGCTTACATGCTTTTTACCTTGGGGTGTTTATTGTGCCCAACGACGAAGGATGTCGTCGGTAGTCGCTTGTTCCCCGGTGTTTGCGCAACGTTGGCTATAATCAAGACATACAAATGGCCAGCTTTTATCTTGGATTGGTTGGTTAATGAAGTACGTAATTATAAGGAGAGAGAAAGCAAACAACGTCCCTCCCAAGGCAAAGGTATCGGGGGCTCCTTATTCATGTTAATGGTATGTAATTCTTTTTTGCATCTTCACCTTTACTTAGAGGAGTTCTGCCTTGTATTTTTTAAAGCTAATATTTAATCCTTGTGTAGATAATATTCTTCGACCGATTTTCCGTTGAGTGTTGACATTACCAAACAAGGTGTCCTTCCGATTGAGGCATGGACAAAAGACTTGATTGAGGAGCGGATTAGTCTTGAGCCAGAGGACAAAGCCAAAAAAGGAGTCGATCTTGAGCAAGTTTCCTCCCCATAACATGAAAAATCCGGTGAGCACAATATTACTTGTACTTTTTTGTCCATTATTCTAGTCTTTATCAACTTTAGAATCACTTGATCAATGATGAACTGTTTTGTCCATGATATTATGTAGGGGTTCATTGAAGCATACAATCAGCGTGTATATAACTTCATACGCAAAACAAAAATGTTGTGTGAGCTTGATGCTGAAATGACTAGACGGGAACTTCTGAATAGGAGCCCAATGCGTGCTACCACTTTGTCGCCCAAGGAAGCAGGCCTTTCCAATGAGAACTTGGTAAGGCACACTTGTCAAATCTTTGTAAATATTTTCTACACCTTCATATTCTTGAATGGTTAGTCTATTTAGTTTGTCAAATATATGGTGAACATATAATGAATCATTACAAATTGTGTGTCGATTGATTTGTAGACCCATAATGAAAGGCCTTGTTGATGCACCTCTTTATGAAAGGCCGGTATGTTACAATATGTTATGCCTAACAAACAAACAATTTTTTTTTTACATTTTACAATAATATTACACATTGGCTGCATTTGGGTATTTGTATCCTAAAAAACTCATTGGTTAATTTTTTGTTTTTGTTTTTCACTTGCAGGAATTCAGCTTTCCCGAAGAAGATTTGTATATGGACGAAGACTACGTGCAAGCACATGCTGATGAAGATTCCGCAAGGAAATTCGAGAAGGTGTACGATAGATGTGGCAAAGGAGGGGCAGCGTCTACTGATCCAACGCAGCAACGAGGGTTCGACGGACGAAAAATAGTCAATCAACTCAAGCTCCCTATGTTGCACCCCCACCCTTCAAGGTGAAGAAGTTGACTCCCGAGGAGAAGAAGATATTGGAGGTCCTTACCCGTAGACCGAAGAAAGACGGACCATTGAGCGAAGAGTAAGGATTTCCTTTCTCATGCTTCTTTAATGCTTGAACATGCTAGTTACTGGCATATGCTATAAATTATTGTACTTCTTTTATGTAGCGAAACATGTATAAAGTTAAAAGGTGCGAAATGGCCGTTGACTTTCGACGATGTGCACAAGTCTTGTAGGCAAAGGGGACTTGTGTCCAAACTGGTAAGTATTGCTTCCTTGTACTGTCTGAAATTGTAATTTTTCCTAAGTATACTTCTTGCTTTGTTTGTACGCATAAAACAGGTAATACATACCGTCCGGGATTGGCTCATGATCAAGGAACTAAACGAGAATATTTCATCCTGATTTTGCGATATGTTTGTAATCCAGCACGTGCTATACATTTTTTGTTGCTAATGACTGCAGTCAAGTTGTTTACTTATACACTTGCTTTGCATATCAATCTCTTGAAAGTCGAAGCTGGGAACTTTAACAATTCATTGAAGGATATGGTTAACCTTCATAAGATTGATTATGACTTGATGAATTGCGACTTGGTATGTTCCTAGCCTTAATCTCTAATCCCATAATATATCCCAATATGTTTGTAATATGGAATGAAAGACAAACTAATTCATCATTTCATGGTAGATGATATTGCAGGTTTTACTACCTGTACTTGTAGAAGATGGTGAAGCTATTCATTGGTTATGTGTAGTCATCTCCCTTGTGGATTTGCGAACACAAGTGTTGGACTCCTTGCAGCCTTCAGACCTAACTGAACGAACGGCAACTGTGGAGACACTTGTAAGATAACCCTCCCCCATTCCCTCCCCCACAATCTGTCATTCCTTTGCATAACTTGTTTGATAAAATTCATTTTTCCTCCCATTTGATTGACCTATTTCATGCTCGTAGCAGAATAACTTATTCCAACTGTTGACCAATGGGCAACGGAAGTTGAGGCATACCGCTAACAAGTACATTATTGAATATCCACCAGTTCCACAACAAGACAACTGGTGAGTCGTGAATACAATATGTCGATATACATACCCACTTCTTGGTCAAAACTTGGTACCCATTTTCCTAATTTATGTTTCCGCATTCTTAGCCATGACTGTGGCATATGTCATAAAGTTTATGGAGTTGTGGAAGGGACGAATGTCCTCTGCGGAACTGGACCATGAGACTGTCGCTGATGTTCGGCGTAGGATACTTATTTCACTGTTTATGGATGATTTGAACGAGCAACGAGACTCGGTAATAGAAGCAGCTAGCCTTCGAAGATAACTTGTAAGTGTGAAAAAGATAGTGATATCCTCCTACTCTTGCAAAAATATTTTATGGTTATTTTTGTGATCAAAAGATGTAATTGACTTCCATAGTTTCGTGCAAATAAATTGGAAAATACATGGACCATGCGTTTTTATGCTCATTTGACGGTTGACTGAGTGTTGGCATAATGGATGATTCCTCTGAAGTTAATGAAATTAACTGATATTAGCACCAAGACAGATGACTTCACACTTGCCAAATAGGACGGTTTTCGTAATATATAGTTATGTGAAGTAGGATAAAAGGTTCATTAACTGTCATTTATGGTAAATTCCAACCGAGATTTACTTCCATTGTTTTTTCTTCTTCTTAGTTTTTCCCGAATATTGATATTTCTTGTTGTGAAAGATAAATTGTACAAGATCACCAAATTTTTGCAGCCATTTTTTTTGCTTTTCTAATCCTAAAAAATAAGCATCCTCTGTTCGTTCCAAAGTGATTTCGTGTTCTTTCTTTGCTTGTCAAACTCGACTGTGGCAACTTCTAAATATTTTTGGCATTTTCCTATTTGGGTTGGATCATATAACAATCATTGTGGCAACTTCTCTTTGTCCTGGTGTTCATGCTTTCGAGGGTGATTGAGGTTTTCACTTTCCTTCTTGTCTTTGCTTCCTATTATCCAGTTTCCATATTAAATCCTATGGTTCTCATGTGTCTTTTCTTCACATTTTGCATTTTGTGTTGGAAGTTGGAAATTATTCATGTCCTTCATGCTTCTTTTCAAAACAGGTGGTCTTATACTTCGGGCTGAATTATATTTCGGTACATGTTTCATATCTATTGAGGATGTTGTTAGTTCATGCTTAAGTTTATAGCCTAATTTGATTCATTTTGTTCTATTGTCCTCACCTAATTGGTCAAATCCCAATATGGTGAATTTTGCGTGCTGTTTCTTTTCAACATATAGTTAAAGTAAAGCAGTTGCTAAAGCTTCTACCTTTCTTCTGTCACTAGTCAATTTTGGGGAACAACATATATTTTTTGAATCTGCCTTCCTCTATCATATCTGGTCTGTCGCTTTTTGAGAGAAGATTTTACACCCTGCCTGATGTTGAAGTTCCATTAGGGTTGAAAACTGTGGAAGTTATTCCAAATGGTCCCATACCAACTTCCTTCAGTGTGCATAAACAAGGATCCACAAGAATTCTATTGACACTAATTCAAACTGTATAGTTAAATAGTTTAGAATCACTTAGAGTAGATATACTTGCTGAAATGAGAACAATTACGCAAACTAGAACTTAACTTACACATCTATAAACTAAGAGAAATTGAGAAACATGTCATCTAGAAACTAAGACCTACCCGGAGATGGCCTTTTTGGGCCCAAACACGATTTAGTCTATAGGCATAGACTGCCTATTCTAAATTGCATGCAGCTTTCCATTAACCGCTGCTTATGGCAGTTCACAAATCAATTTTTTATTGGTTATTCCAATATTGTATAATTAGACATGTTCCTTTGACATCTAGTCATTTTAAATACTTGAAATGCTTTCGGAGATTTATAACAAACTTTGGTCCCTGTGTGTAATGTGGGGTAACATTGACTCATTGTTAATTTATTTTCAGTGATCTTGGCCTTAGTCTATTGTTCTTACATTTTTTTAGGGGATGTAATGTTGGAAATTTGATCCGCTCACCGACAAGTCTGGAATCTTTGTGGGTGGATGACTTTTGCATATATACCGGTATGTTCAGGATTGAGGAGGATTCCCAAGCATTGACAAACAGTATATATTTCGGTACATGAAGTCAAAGGACGAGGAATTAATGTGCCCTGCCACAAAATTTTGTAGAGAAAAATGTTCACAACACTCTAACTTAGGAAGGGGAATTGTAAATTTGTAAAGATGTGTCACTGTATGAACCGTTGAACTATATTCCGGTGTTGTATTGCGACATGTGTTGGGTAGGGTATTTTGAGGGTGAATATATGGTATATGCTGCTGTGAATGTCTGTTATTTACTACGGTCGCCAATTTAGCATGGGGTAACTGTATCATAAAATGATCTAGGCATTCTGCCTTTTACTTTTGACGAGATTTCCGAAGATGTATGAATACTTCGATGTCGTGTTGTGGTTTATTTAGTATTTCCCCTAAGAAACTCTACTTCAAATGCATCTATAAATGGGTTTCACGTGTTTTGTGGCTTGCGAATTGAAAGGGAAGCAAAGACCATTGTGTTGGTAGTATATGGTTGGTTGTTTTTTTTTAAAAAAAAAACCACTAACAAAATTATTTTATTGATTGATTTTTAAAAAAAAATTATTTTCTATCGATACTAAATGAGGTAGGTATCGATACATGATGGTGTAGGACAAATTTAACAAAAAACAGCCCATCGGGTATCGATACAACTACATACAGAAGAAGTAGGTATCGATACAAATTTGGCCTGAAAAAAATGGAAAAAACAGTCCATCTGGTATCGATACAACTACATACAGAAGAAGTAGGTATCGATACAAATTTGGGCAGAAAAAAATTGAAAAAAATTGAAAAAACAGCCCATTTGGTATCGATACCACCTCTTAAAATGGTATCGATACAACGTGACAAATTCAAAGAAATAAAACCGCCATTCCTACATTTCAAACTCCGTGCATTTCTATCTTAACCCGTCTCTCTCTCTCTCTCTCTCTCTCTCTCTTCTTCATCTTCCCCACTCAAACCCTAAAACCTACCCCCCATAACCCCAAAACTTACATCAATCCTCCCTAAACCCAATTCCTCCCATCAAAACTCAAGGGCACTAATTCAAACTTCTAGGGTTTTCCTCAACTAACAAGGTAAACCCACTCTCTCCCCCTCTACATCCGTACATCTCTCTCTCTCTCATACATACCAACTGAAATCGTACCTCCTCCATCCGTTACACCCTAAACCACTATCTCCACCACATATCCCCATCAATTTCAAAGGATCTATACCAATGGGTGTTGGCTCTTTAAGGGTTGTGTGGGTGTGATGAATAATTGGGGTTTTACGCCAATTTGTGACGAATTTATGGGTTTGATCTTCATTCCCAAGGTAAGTAATGGCTTCCCCTCTTCATTTCAACTTTTAGGCCATTTTTTAGTACAAAATCTGAACCAAAATGGGGTGTGCTCTGTTTTTCCTACCGAGTTATGTGAGTTGTGGTTTGTGCATTGCGTTCTCGGGTTCTTACATGTTGAATTGTTGCGCTACATCTGTTGTGTCAACTGAATATTGAAGTAGGGGTCGGTTGGATTGCGATTTGGAGGATTATTTGTCGAATTTCGGTTGCTTTATCTCTGTCTGATGGTTGTGATCAAAATGGGAAGGAGAGGTACTGTAAACCCGGACTCGGCCATGCAGCTCTTTGATGAAGACAAAAACAAAAACAAAAAACAAAAAGGAAAGAGATGTTGCTTTTTTGCAGGAAGTTGCTTTTTGGAGTACTTTTCGGTATCCGTTTTTCATAAAATTTATATTTTTAGAACCCACTCGACAAGATCTATCAAACAAGACCCCTATTAACTATAAAAAAAAATCTTGGATACTATTTCTTATCTGTTCAATGCAGAGAGTTATTTTTGACAAATATTTTTTATCTATTCATTATAGATAAAAAATAATATTTTTGACAAATATTTTTTATCTGTTCAATGCAGAAAGTTTTTTTGACATATATTTTTTATCTGTTTGTCATTATGCCTTATATGTTGGTTTTTTTGTGTGTATATATTAGCCAAAATAGTTTATCTGTTGGGTTATTGTGACTTATATATTATTTTTTTCGTTTATTTGTTGGTTATTGTGGCTTATATGTTGTTTTTTTGGTTTATCTATTTGTTTTTGTGCCTTATATATTGGTTTATGTGGTTTAGTTTTTAGCGAGTCTGGTCTATCTTTTTGTTATTATGACTTATCTATTTTTTGTGGTTTATCTGTTTGTTATTGTTCCTTATTAATGGGTATAAAATAACTTTTTCACATGTACATAATTTCATATTCACAATGGATCTTGTTTAAACGATCTCATCGAGTAGATTTCAAATGTATAATTTTTTTTTATAAAAAATGAATGTGTATAATAAAAATTATGTTATTTTAAATCTTAAATAGAAAATGGAGGGGGGGAGAGAGAGAGAGAGAGTCATTAAAAGCAGGTACACCACTTTCTTTCACCAGTCAATGACTCAATGCCCATGTGGCGGCTAATGGGTGATTTGATCAAACAAAAAATGAAGGGTCTTTGCACAGGAGGAAGTACTTTGCTGGCGCAAGGTAGAAATGAGTGGACGAAATTGATCCAGACAAAACCCATTTATTAGTTGAAAAGCGGGGAAGAGAGAGAGCGTAATGATACGCGCAAGAAAATTTTCTCATGGGCGCGTGAAAAGGACTTACGCAGAATGTGTTTGACGTTGAGTGGGCTTGGGCGGGAAGCTCAAGACAAAATAGGGCCGGCCTGTCACTTCCCCCATGTTATCCCCTTCTATGTCCCCCATCCAAGCAAGGTTTTAGCCTTATGCTTGGCATATTAACCCTATGGCTATGTTTGGATGGGGGATATGTGCCCCTGATAACTTTTCACCCCCACAAAACCCTGGGCCCACTGTTAATTCCCTGTTGGCAAAACCACAAACCAACGGTATAACTCTTCACCCCCTCTTCCGTTATCCCCCAGCAAGGGTCTTGCCCCAGATAATTTTTGGGCACCCCGAGACCTCCCCAAAAATTATCCGGCTTTAGAGGGGAGGCTTTTTGTCAACTTTACCCCTCCTTATCCCTCTCCCTCAACCCCCACCCACAAATTTCTTGCTACAAATTTCAATGTATAGAAAAAAAAAAATCATCATCAATCTGGCTACAAGTTTCAGTGTATAGAAAAAAAAAATCATCATAAAAAAATAACAAGTTTCTAGCTACAATTTTCAGTGTATAGCAACAAAAAAAAAAAAAAA
Organism: Gaultheria prostrata; assembly: GCA_036023075.1. Lineage (NCBI taxonomy): Eukaryota > Viridiplantae > Streptophyta > Magnoliopsida > Ericales > Ericaceae > Gaultheria > Gaultheria prostrata. Next base: position 35,415 of record JAXBDA010000679.1, on the reverse strand, counting down.
ATTGCATGAGACAAAAAAATATAAAAATACAGGCCGTCGATCTTGGTTCGTGATCATCTTCATTGAAGCTCCAATGGTGGTTTTGTTGAAAGGACGAAAATCACAGACCCCTTTCTTGGAAGGACGAAAATCCAAGGTGCTCCGATTCTGGTTTTGTTCGGATGGATTTGAAGCTCTCGCCGAGTAGAACAACCTTCCCTCCTCGCTCTTAGATCGAATCCCATGTTATACCCTTCAATTTTGGGTTTGAAGCATGAAATTGGGTTTGGAGAGAGAGAGAGAGAGTCTGACGGTGGGGAAAAAACCACTGAGCAATTGCATTTACTCGGGGAATGCAAGATAGGGGTGGAAATTGCACTAGCCCCTTCCAACAATTTACTAATTATTCCACCAATTAACATATTTATTGTATTTCATTTTAAAAAAAGACATTAAAAAAAAAACAGAGGACAAAAGAGTCATTTGACAGTTTTGCACATCATCTACCCGCTCCTATTCCCCATGCATCCAAACCAAGTGAAAAGTTATCCTCTGTTTAATCTCTCATCCAAACCATCTACTTACTATTTTATCCTCCTTCCATAAACATCACATCAATGTGGGCCAATCCTCCAAAAATAATATCCCCTCTTATCTTATCCCCCTCCATAACTTATCCCTTGAAAATAATATCCCATCCAAACGGGGCCTATGCACTTTCAACTTCTAGCCCCACTGATATATACCGAACGACAAAAAAAAAAAAAAAAAACTTCTACCACCTCATACAATTCTGGATCTAAATTATCAGTAATTGAAAGGATTTGTTTGAAGGATGAGCACAGGGACGGAGCCAAAGCGGGGCCAGTAGGGGCGGTCGCCCCTGCAAGAAGAAAAAAAACCTCTAGTTTTATATAGAAAAAATAATAATTTCATATGAATTATATAGGCTCGCCCCTGCATAGTATTTGAAAAAAAAATTCGTCCCTGCATATTGAAATTCTTGGCTCCGTCCCTGGATGAGCATACACTATTACACTCCATTGGCAGATATGTCCTCAAATATATGGCACGACTCATGGTCAAACCCATCCCTTTTTTTTATTTTTGAAAAATTTCGTACCTCAATCGAACACCGTTTCAAATTAATCGAAACCCAAGCGGCAAGAATAAATGTGGCAAAAGAAAAACATAAAGAAAGAAAAAGAAGATGCACGTCTATTGCCACGCATGGCATGTATTTGGATTTCAGGGAATTGCTGAAGGAATTGGATTGGGTTGTTGATATGAGATGGTGTCATTTTATGACCATAAACAAGGTGGTGGAGTAATTGGTTGGAGCTAGTTGATTGGCTGGTTCATGATATAAATAATTAAAAAAATTACTATTTTTATTTTAAAAAATTAAGATATCTGAGTCAATTTACGCACACCTCAACTATTATTCTCTTTCTTATTTAAAAATGAAATTCGGGTTTTGGCAGAATTCTTTTTTAAATCTATACCGACTTATTTGTCCTTTGAAAGTCACCCTTGTCACACCCACATCTTGCCTATATATAAAGCAAACAATTCTTCATTGTTCTAGGAGAAAAAAGCCTGTCTTTACACAAACAAGCCCAAAACTACTCCTCCTTGGTTCTCCAAAGAAAACCAAAAAAATCCCTTCTCACCACACACAAAAAATAACCTTCCAAACTCTCTTTTTCCTTTTTCTAAAAGCTCAGACAATTTCCCTCTACAAAAATCCAAATACTCCCTCCTTTGCCAAAAAAAATCCTTTTTATACGCGACAACTTTTATATAGCTCAAAATAGTGTGATTAAACTCGATGCTATCTTAAGTTATATTTTCGCCTAGCCTATACAATTCTGCTCCTCGTGTAAAATGTCACTCAAGGTGAGCACCATATAACTCTTATCGGGGGATTTTTACGCACCTTAGCGAATTAATATATTTTTTGCACCTTTTTAAATTGTTTATGGAACCGGAAGTGGGTTGCATATTGCATGGGCCACCGATACCTGCATACCACACCAAATTCCCACTTATTTAATTTGGCTTATCTATACCGCAGGAGCGTTCTTTTCTTTTCTATTAAGGACGTTGTGATACTAAAGTACCTGACTTACCGTTTGTTGTTGAAGTTATTTAGTCGATACTCAACCCCGGTGAAATAGTATCCACCAAATTCCCATTAATTTAAAGCTGTTTTATTCGAAAAACAACTTTAACGGGAGATCTAGCACACCTAAGGTCAATGTTAGGTGGCAACTCTACTTTTCAAATAATAGTTTAAGTCACAGCTGCAAAACTCAAAATAAACACTTTGCTATATCTAAAAGTCGTTCTTTCGAAAGCATCGCCTCTTTGCCCTAACAAGTGGATAGGCGATAGCTGGTACAAATCGGGGCGCGATATTTAGGACGTCTTAACTTTTGACGTAAGACATTCTTTAATATCATGAATCGGCTATTGTACGTAGGTTTATTTATCTCTTTTTTTTTTGTTGATTTTGTTACTTTTATGAGTGAGATAGCATTGACAATGTATTTAATTTTGTTATTCTGTATCTATTAAAGATTTATAAGTAAATTGGCTAACATGTCAATCTGACACTATTCCTTGCAAGTTGGATTAGTTTAGGCAAGTTTAAGACTTTATTTATTTATTTTTTACATGAAATCCAAAATGATATTCCAATATAACTTGAAATAATGCAACTCAAACGCAATATACACGACACAATCGATACTCATCATTCCTATGTAACCTGTGTTCATATATAATGTATTTATGTGGTGCATCGATAGGTCGATACTCATCATTCCTATATTGTTGTTGTCATACTTTAGAAGAAGTTAAAAATACCCTAATCCAACGGCACAATTAATCCATCGATCCCATCAACAAGAATATCAACATCCTCTTTATATGAATTGAATTCACAATCTTCCAGCTACAAAACCGTTAGGCAAATTGCCCTGATTCGTTTTTATAAAAACTGATTCCCTTCCATTTTAAAACAATTACAATTAGAGCATCAAAAGTTTATAACTCAATTTTGTGGTTTAGGAGGAAAACTTAGGTGGAGCTATGTTCGAAATCATGATCTAATGTACTCCATCCTGTAATACTCCGTTCGTCCAAAAAACAATGTCTAAAAATACTGGAGTATTCAAATTTTTTATAAAATTAATTATATTTTTCGTTTTATGATGATTTTCGTTCTTCAGAAAAAATAGGAATGATGAGTATCGATGGATTTTCGTTCTTCAAAAGCGGTGCAAGATGGATTTTTTTTGATAGATCACACTTAGTTTTGCTAAACAAAGGTTTTAAATCATAAAAAGTAGTATTAAACATTTTTAAATCTATTTTTTTTTTTGGAAGGTGTGGATAGTATTTTTGAATGTCCTTCTTATCCAATTTACGGTGTTTTAAGTTTTTTGAACTACTTGTCAAATAAGAGAGTCATTTTGATTTTAAAAGGCAAAAAAACACTTGCTTAGGCTAAGACAAACACTTCCTCGCGAGGACACGATACCAATAACAATTGTTATGAAGTCAAGACAAACAAATCCTAATCACACTCCGAATCTTTTTTGGAACCCAAGGAAAGGAAAGGAAAGAAAAATAAAAAAATTTCCTCTTTCTTTGATTGATTTGAGAGAAAAAATAACTAAACTAAATCATTTTAAGTTTAGGCTTGGTTCTCCAATGAATTTTTGATAAAATCAAGCCGTTGATTTTATCTATTGGTGAAGAGATTTGATAAAATCTCACATTTTTTACAACCCCTTGGCTAAAAAATTTTCTCCAAACTTTTCTCAATCTTTCCTTTCTTTTCCCTAACTACCAAATAGAGCCTTAGACTTTGTTTGGAACTTAGGGAAAAAAAAAAGAGAAAACCGGGGAAAATAATTAAGAAAAAAATTAAAGAAAAAATTAAAGAGAAAATTGGAGAAAAATTAAATACAAATTTGAATATTTTACTTTGGAAGGGAAAATTTAATACAGTTCGCCTCTCTGTCTGTCTGTCTCTCTCTCTCTCTCTCTCTCTCTAGTCTCTATCCCTTCCTTTGTACAGCCCCGGCTTGGAAGGGCTTTGTCTTGGTTTACAAGCAAATAGCTCTTCCCCCTGGCCCTTGAAACAACTCTTAAAGATCAATCACAACAGGTCAGTCAATTCTATGAAAACCCAACTTTGTGCGCACAGTGTTCTCTCACCGCTTTTCGTTCTTCAGAAAAAGAAAAAAAGAAACAAGGGTATATGTTCTTTGCTCTTCCCGTGAATTATTCTCTTTACTGGGTATATGTTCTTTTCTTGTTCCAATTTGTGCAGATTGGTAGAAACGACTATAAGATCCTGCTGAATGTAGTTAGAGTTAGCAATGGCTGCAATCAGGTTTTCAATTTTGAAATCAGCCCGTTCTTGTACTAAACCCTCTTCGAGTATCGCCAAGTACACAGATATGATTGACTATAGACCATCATTTAGTTTACTTAACCGTAAATACAATACAAAAGAATCTGGGTGCATTCAGAATAACGTGAAGTGTGGTTTTGGAATGATGGGTTTGGAATCTCTTTGTGGTAGTCAATATAATAGGACCCATTTAATCGGTTGCTTTTCGCCCACACTGTCGAATCTGCATTTAGGACGTCAAGTTTCTCCTGCTGCAATCAGCCCCTTGGTGAATTACCGGTCCTATTCATCGTTTTTCAGTGGAAAAGGGGATAAAGCCAGGGACACAGAAGTTCCAGCTGCTTCAGTTGGAGGTGAGGCTGCTGCTAGTGAAAGTGGTAGTGGTGGTAGTGATATGGTTGATATGGCTAAGGAGACTTGGAATTCTACTGTACATGCTATCACTTATGTGGGGGAAAGGGCTAAAGAAGCCTCTAATGAAGTTACTCCTCGCGTTGAACAGTTGCTTGAATCACATCCCTACCTTAGAGATGTTATTGTTCCAGTTGGCGGTACTTTGACTGGTACTGTGTTAGCTTGGGTGGTTTTGCCGAGGATATTAAGGAGGTTCCATAAATACTCGACGCAAGGCCCGGCTGCATTACTATCTGGGACCACGTTATGGGGCCCAGTTCCTTATGAGAAGAGCTTTTGGGGTGCTTTGGAGGATCCTTTGCGATATCTTATTACCTTCATGGCATTTTCGCAAATGTTAGTATAACTTCTCTATCCTAGTTCATTTGCATGCGTATTATAGTTTTGGCTTGAAATCTCTTTTTCAATTCCCTCTATATGCAGAGCGGCAATGGTTGCGCCTACAACTGTTACATCACAATACATTGGGCCAGCTTGGAGGTGCGCTTTTGTTGTTTCGTTTATTTGGTTTTTGCATCGGTGGAAATCAAATGTAATTGCACGTGCTTTGGAAACAAGCAACATAGGGATCGATCGAGCAAAGTTGTTAACCTTGGACAAAGTTTCATCAGTTGGTCTCTTTGTTCTTGGAGGGATGGCTCTAGCTGAGGCTTGTGGGGTAGCTGTGCAATCTATTTTGACTGTTGGTGGCATAGGAGGTGAGGTTTAACACAATTATGGAAATCCACTGAGATTAATTACTCCCTAATAGGAAAAGTTTCATTCGATGAACTGTTTAACTTTATAAACTCTCTCTTTATGCATCATTATAAGTTATGCTCTCAAAGCGTTATTTACACACAAACTCTTTGATGTGTGTGGAGATTTGACATTTTTGGTTTTGATTGCTATAAAATCATTGGTTTAATGGTATTTTAAATTTAGGAAAGTAGTTTATGACCTTAGTTCTACGGTAAGAAACTTTGTGATTTATTTACTTTTTCTATTTGCAAATTGATTTATTTTTTCTATTTGCAGAATGCATGAACTCAACACCTGTTTTGTATTGAGTTTAACTAATAGTTTAGTCAATTGAATATGCTTTTTCTATTTCAATTTATACTCTATTTAAGTCCAAACTATCCATATAAATTTGCGAATCTAAAAAATGCTCGTTGGCAACTTCATCCACATCCTTTTGGTCTTTAGTTGAGATTTCGGATCCATCCATTCCTATTAGAATGTGAGTTTCCATGATTTGGCCTTCTCTTGTACGTGTTCCTTTTTATTAGGAACACGATGTCAGTTTGTTGAATTTTCGTATGCATCATGCTTGATTAGTTAATAATCTCCAACAACAACAACAGCAGTACCAATGTAATCCTTGATCAATGGGGGTATGGGCGAGGACCGGAGACAAACCTAACACTTTGCAATATATGTCCAAAGTGCTGCTTTCAGCATGTTTTACCACTGAAATACCCCCTCCTCCAGAAATTGAGGAACTCTAGGCATGTTATGGTGTGGAACAATGCCTCCAAATCAAAGCTAGAAGGATCACAGAGGGCAGGCGTAGAGACCCATTTTGATTTATGTGCCCATTACCTTACTTCCTTCATTCTTGAACTTCAGTAATGCACAATGGGTAATAATCTCCAATGATCGATGCTAATGTGTCCATATGATGTCTCATCTTGACCTCTTGAATACTTTATACGGGAACTTATTTACTTAATAGTTCAGCTCTGTTGCTCCAGCCTCCATTTGTTTGAGGCAAGAATATATCAATTATGGCTTCTCCTGGTATCATTGAGCTAGTTAATTTGGTAACCTTTTGGTTTGGAAATATTTCCCGTGCCTGGTTAGACTTTGAGAATGTTGTGGGTTGAAGGAATGTTTCATATTTGTATCTAACAAAGTCTCTCTCTATTTTTTGGGATAAGATATCTATAGTTTTGGCCTTTAAACCCTTTACTCACATGTATGAGTGTGTTTTGTGGAGGTAAAGGTGGGGATTACTTAGTCTATACTAGCCCTACTTTTTGCATTTTTCCTCCTGCCACATTTGGTATTCTCTTTTTCTTGTTCAGGATGGGGGTTCTTGTGTTTCTAGTCTTCTAAAAGGACTTCTGTTTGGCCAAGAAACATAAAACAACAGGGACAAGTTAGAAACATATGAAGTTAGTAGTTATGAAGATGCTTTATCGACTGTAGGAGAGAATATAACCGTCCCTGAGAAATGTAGCAACAAAAGTTCATAGAAATTTTGCTATCCCTCACTGAAACTTGTGGAGGCATTAATCAAACAAGTAATTCAATGTATAAACATATATGCAATAATAGGAAGACAGTGCCAAGTTGTTTTGAGTACAATGGAATGGAATAGGTACTTACTAAAGAGGTGCATATAATAAAGGACACAATCTTTTTATTACAACAAAATTTTGTTACCTTTTAAGCATACCTTTTAAGCCTAGCTTTGAAATTTGACTCTTACGTCATTGTATCTTTTTTGCAGGGGTGGCTACTGCTTTTGCTGCTAGAGACATTCTTGGGAATATTCTTAGTGGATTATCTGTGCAGATTTCACAACCTTTTTCAATTGGAGATACTATAAAAGTACGTTTGCCCATGGTATTTAGTGGTAATTGGGAGAAATAATTTCGTTGTATACCTGGGTTCTTTTGTATACTTTTGTTTCTCAGATAGCAACAAAATTGTGATCCCGAACAGGATGGACCCTAATTGTCCATTGAGTAACGTGGTCATCAAAGTGAACAACTTCGGTTGGGGAGGACGAGGGCAGCATGTAGAGAGATAGAGGCAGAAGTGGCAAAGGAATAAATGCTAAATGTATATGAAAAGATAATCTAAGTAGATGTTATGTGTTTTTATGGTTTAGTGCTCAAGTTGCCATGTGGTGTACTGGCTTAATAGTTAGAACGTATCTACTTAGTGCCAGGGAAAGTTATTTCAGCAATGTGGCTTTGTAAACTGAGGACTAAAAAAGAAGATGTCTTCCACCACCTTTGGCAACCAAAACACATTAATAGACATGTGAAATGACATGCCAAAAGGGCATAGGTTGGTGCCGAAAGCTGCAGCTAAAAGGTTCAGCACTCAAAAACGGTCAACCCTGTGGTTATAAGGATACACTCTGTTGCACGTCGTAAAACTTAATAAGCAAAAGAAATGAGCAATATATGAAATCAAATAATTATTGGCAACAGGATAACCATTCCCGGATTGGGGCTGAAATCCATTCTCAATTCAACTGATTAGGTCTCTTGCTTGTACTAATCCTTCCATTCCTCCCCCGGCATTATGTAGCCAATAGCTTGGAAATAATTGGAATTATTGGCTTTTATTTAGTTTTGCTGCATCACCCTGTTCACTGGTTCCACGATCTAGATTTGCCAAGTGTGTTATATTGTACTCCCTCCGTCCCAAAATGATAGTCCCTTTTGGGACTGCGTGCCATTTTTAACGGCTTATATCTTTTAATGTGAACCTCAAAAAATATGCATTATGGATCTTGTTTGATAGATCTCATTGAGAACTTTTATACGGTGTCAAAAAAATTCAAAAATTATTTCGATAAATACATTATTTTTTAGTTTAAAAATTGCACGTAGTTTCGTAGTGGACTATGAATTTGGGACGGAGGGAGTAACAGATAACTCCTAGTGCATGGCTATCAATGTTTTAAGGGCCTTCGTTGTAGAATGTTTGACTATGACATTAGCAAATTACCTGAGTAGACTATGGTAGAAATATATATTAAGGGCGGAGTGTGGAGCGAATTTTTCGTTGAATTTAAAATTATTAGATGTTACGAACTTTGCAACCCCAATTCGACAATTAACATGGATTTTCATGCGCAATAAACGCAAGCAACTGCATCAATTATTAGGGCTTACATGGTTCGAGTTAATGCTAATGCAAGGCTGAGGCAACTCTGAAAAGGACATCAGCTTATGGTAATGTGACAAATGAGTTTGTGCACATAAAGAATAAGAGATTTTTATTATATCTTCAAATCGTTGGTTTTAGATATTTTGATGAGTTCAAATTCGTTTAAAACTTGAACAAGCATCTGTATAGTATTATCAATTGTGACATCTGAACACAATGTTTTGAATTAGTGATTATGTTACAATGTTAAGTTATTTCTTTAACTTCCTTGATCCCCTTCTTTAATTCTTCCCTAGTTATGAATATTCTAGAAGTAATTTTGCAGGCTGGATCTGTAGAAGGTCAAGTTGTGGAAATGGGACTCACAACAACCTCATTACTAAGTGCTGAGAAGTTTCCAATTATAGTTCCGAATTCAATGCTCTCGAGTCAGGTTGGGATGCTGTCTTTTTTTTTTTTTTTTTCATATCATTTATTTTCTAGCTCTCCTGCAATTCACGATGCACATTGTTATTGTTGTGCCACGTCAGTCTTGTTATTTGCCCTACTGCATGCCGTGGAGAACGTTACGATTTGTACATTAAGTTAAATGTGTGCCATAGTTTGTCACTTCCTTTCATAGAACTAATGTATAATATAAATTCACTGTGATTAGTCCTTATTGTCTCGAAGCTTAAGCTGTTAGGAAAAGCTGTCAAATGATGCAATCAAGCTCGGCAAATTTACGGATGTCACCTTGAATTCTTCTTAGAGATCACTCTTAATTATTTGTGAGAGGGTATCAAAGGACCCCAAGATTGTGTCACATATTGTTTAAAAAGACGTTGGTTTCACCAAAGGACGGAAATATATCATTCCCTTCCAAAAGGTGCTTCGACTGACACCACGTGGTTGTGTCGGTTGTCGAAGCGAATTCAACTGCTTCACAATGTATCATTGTGTGCATTGTTTCGTAGTGTCTGTCAATGTTGATTAAGACTATTGGCATGGCCTACATCAAGTTGGCATACACTTTTACCTTACGTTATGGTTTGTACAATTGTGCTAGAATCAACGTAATCCAGTCACTTGTTGAATATGGTCTATTAATGATTAGCGTTAAAGAATACAAATGTAGTCACTAGGATATTGGGGCATGTGATTTTGAAGAGGATTTATTCTTCATTATGTTTAGCAAGAGCCATGATGGAAACGTATGTGTTATCATGGACCCTATATTTCTAGGCAGGAAAATTTGGCACGACAGATAGAAAGATATGTCAAGTATTACAATGTGTCTTCTGACATTTTATGTTGTGTGGAGAAAATACATAAGGGGCATATGAATTAGAATCTAGGAGCATGATTTGAAGTAGAACAAACACCCAGTTTTTCCACTCATGTACTTCTTTGTTACAGGCTTGGTTCTCCAATGGATTTTATGAAGATTTAAAAATGTGAGATTTTATCAAATCTTTTCACCAATGGATAAAATCAAGGGCTTGATTTTATCAAATCTTCATAAAATCCATTGGAGAACAACCCACAAACTGTTACAGGAATGCTGGGTTAAATAAAGTACCACAGAAGCTCTTGTATAACCCTTTGTGTCATGCTCTAGCATATAGTGTTTAGTTTTGTAAATATATTTATTTCATTCCAGTTCTGGTGACAAGCATGGTAAGAAGAAACAAAGCAAATATGGATTCATGGATTGGTTTTATTACTTGTTACTCGGCTATAATGTTTATTTATTTCGCTTATTTTCCAAGTTACTGGACATGGGCTGTAGCGGCCACTAATAATTCGTATGGCTCAAGCAAGACTTTGGTCTCTCAAACGGGTTTCAGTAGTTTTCTACATATTTTGTTACCAAGGTGTATCGATTTCCTATTCTGAACCCTCGTTGGAATAGGGTAGTTAAACAACTTTGAAGTATCCATCGGTATCTTTTTCTTCAAATGGGACTGGGAGTTTTGGATTATTGGCGTGAAGTTTTTTCTCCTCCATGAGCCTTATCTCAGGAGTAATTCCTAGGGATTTATAGGCGAATTTCTTGATTCTTCTCTTTCTCCTTCATTTTCTCTTCGATGAATTGATATTCTGTTGGAGTTAACTTATCATTCTGAAACCCTGGGGAATCAAGTTTAAACAAACATCAACTTGTTATCCTGCTATCCTTATTTTATGATGAAATCACAGAATTACTCGTTGTTTAGTCCTTCAAATACGATCTCAGGCAGCTTTATCATAAGTTCCATAAGAGTCCTACAAAAACTATTTTACTATTTTAGTATATGGTCACATTTTGATTTTCAACATCAGGGGAAATGGGAATACAGAAGAAACAAGAGGTAAAATCAAACAAGCTGCTACTTTCTAAACCAAACTGATTTGATCTCCTTCTCTCCTCCTACAAGACTTATACTTTATCTGTTTATCATCTTCCTATTTTAAACACTACCCTAGAATATCTTTCTGTCCTAATCTCTCATCAAACCCAATTGTTGTTGGCTTTTTATTACAAGTTCCCCTAAGTTTCGTGCATCAATTTCATTACCTCACGGTGTCTTGAGTTAAACTTGAACTTCATGGGTAAATGGAAATGGAGGAGAAACAAGAAGTTGTCCTATGGTATGTTTGTTCAGTTTTACTGGAGTTTCTTTATTATGTCCGAATATACCGATTACCAGTGTGGTTGGGCTATATGCTCTTCAAAAAAAAGTGTGGTTGGGCTATGAAGGCCAGGAAGGAAAAGAATTTGTTTTAGAACTTGACCGCAACGTCATGGTGGTGTTCAAGTTTCAAGTACATGTAAGGCAAGCAGACAGCTGTTGGAAATACACATTTAACAAAGATTTATTAGTTTGAAAACTCAAATTGTATTTGCTTAAGTTGTTTGGGAGAGCAGTGTGTAATTTACCTGTCCCATTTCATCCGGGAGACCCTTGGTGGTACTCCACGCAACTTGGGATACCAGTAGAGTATCCTTTTCAGTTTTGCCTATCACATACCTAATTGAGCAGAAGTACCGGAACCTCTGTAATCTCTAAAAGGATCTGGATCCAGTAACTGAGTCCACATAAGATTGTTTCGGGATTAAAAAATAGGGCAATGAAAGATCTGGCACAGTTTAGTAACATTCTATTGGGTTTTTTCTTTATCGGCAATCATTCTATTGGTTTTTTGGTGCCAATTTTCTCAGAATAGAACTGTTACAGTTAGTGAAGACCTTCAAAGCAGATAAACAAAAGTCACTAATCATGACACTTTGTGTTTCCATTTAAGATTGTTGCTGGATAGAAGGAAAAAAACAATGTAAGATTTTGCCCAGTTTGACGACATTCTATTGTTTTCATGGTGCCAATTTCCTCAGCATGAAACTGTTACTTTTAGTGAAGGTCTTCAAAGCATATTAAAAAAAGCTGTTATCATGACACTTCGTGTTAAGTAACAAATTGGTCCACTGCTTTGTTATTCCCTTTGGCTGAGGCTCAACTGCAAGTAACATTTCTGGTTAGATAGTCCCCAGAATATCATAATGCCATCCAGGTCTGGTAGTAGGTACCACAGTATATGGTGGAGGAAGTATTGTGTGGTCCAATATAAGTAGTTGCAGATTCTGCTCAAGGATGAGGACACTAGAGTCCTCATTTGGTTACATCGTCAAATTTGCCCACAAAAAGCTGGCTCAAGATAGTCATTTGAGTAACTTCGAGAGTATTATAGGCTACATCTACAAATCCTGAAATGCTCTCCTGGGCTGAGTTTTTTTTTTTTTTTGGACAAAATGGCTGAGTTTCTTAGAATGACTAAACCATGGGTGGTATCCTGGGGTACTTCAATTGCTGAGAATGGAAAAGAAGTTTGTATCTAGATAAAACTACCAGCACTAAAACTATGTTTATATGTAATTTGAGTTACTTGAATGTACATAGCTATTGCTCTTGAAATTAATATTTTCAGTGAACATTTTCTGATTTGATCCATTTTCTTCTTGCACTTTTTTGCCTATTTATATGAGTTTTACGGGACTCTCTATCTCTCTTTTGCCATATGTTTTGTCCTCTAGGCATATGTTTCTATCGCTTTTGGTTTCTCTTTATATAGAAACCAACACTTAACAAAATACCATTAACACAATTTTGTAGGTAATTGTGAATAAATCAAAGGCCCGCTGGCGTGCGATGGTCACTAAAATTCCTTTCCAGACTGAGGATGTTGAGAAGATTCCCCAGATATCTGAGGGTATTAAGTCCATGCTCAGATCGAATCCAAAAGTTTTTTTGGAGAAGGAGCCCCCCTTCTGTTTCCTCTCTCGGATAGAACGATCGTACGCTGAGCTGACTCTGGGATGCAATCTGAGACAAATGGTATAGTTTATTTCTCAAGTCTTTTTTTATCTTAGAAGTCGTTTCTTTTTGTCATTGTATTGGAGTATTTCGTATATACTTTGGTACATTTGTGCATGCTAAAATTGATCAGCATATTGTGGATAACTTAATAAACATGAAACCAACACACTAGGGTTACCTTATGAAAAGAGAAGAAGGGTTTTACCATCTTCACTCCAATATCCGATTTGTTTTCCTTTTACTTGTGTGAAGTTATATACTTCATTCATGGAATGTATAAGAGTATAAGACAGTTTATTTCATATATTATGTGCGCATTTTACATCCAATTCCATCATCAAATATAATGCAAAGAACTGTTCCTTTCTTTAGATGTCTAATGTCAGATGCTAAAAGTTACCATAGAGACAGATGGGAGCTTTACCATCTTCACTGCAATTTCTGATTCCTTTTCTACTTCTTGTAAGTTATGTATCTCACTACTTTTGTTCATAGTGCATGTAATGTACAACCCAGTTTACTGCACATTGTGTGCATTTTACACACTATTGCTCCATAAATATAATGCTTAGGACTGTTCCTTTCTTTATTTGTCTCCTGTCAGTGATAATAAATATCTTGGGAGTTGGGACCTTTGGGTTTATTACCAGACTTGATTATGATTGAAATACTTGCTTTTCCTTTGGAATTTCTAAACCTGTTGGTAGTGATGGTCTCTATTTGGACCTCATAATGAGTGAAGGAAACAAAAGTGAAATGCTCAAAAAAAAAAAAAATTGGGTAAAAAATTGAAATGCTCATCGTTTCTCATTGCTTATTTCACTTCTAAGAGCAACTCAACCAGTTATTTAGCAACTTTTTGGAACTCCGCCGGTGAGCCAAAGTAGGTGCCAAAATAATGGATAAGTCATCTTCGGTGCTTTGTGATTGGACTCTTTTCTTTGCTTACTTCCAATATGCACAGACGGTGCTCTATCTGATCTCCTTTCTTTTTCACTAAACCTGGCCTTCTTTTTTCCTATTTTTGGTGTTTGTAGAGCAAAGACGAATTATACGCGACAGAGCAAGATATTCTTTTGCAGTCAGTCAAGATAATCAAGCAGTATGGTGCTAGGCTGGGTAGCACTCCGGACGACATGATCAGTTTCTGATACATTGGATGTACAAAACAGGAATGTTCAGTTACTAGTTTTGTATGCACTGCATTTTGAGCTGTTGATATATAGATTGAGGATATGAGCTTCACCGTTGTTAAGTTTTTGGTGATCGCAGACTAATTTTGTTGCCCTTTTCCTAACATTTTAGTGCATGAGTTCATTTCCTCCTTACATGTTTGATCCTGGGAAGGCGGAGTCGCGGGTTGAACCCTTGACCGAGTGACTGGTGATTGCTTATTTAGCCCATTGGGTGTTCGACCAACTAAGCTAGGTGACCACTCCACCCCGTTTCAAAAATACAACCCAAAAAAAAAAAAATTCAAAGAACAATAATAAGTATGAGAAGAGTAATAATTTGAACAAGGAGCTCCTTTGTCTCAGTTGGTAAAGGCACTGATGCCTTGGGTGCAACCACCAGGGTTCAATTAAATTAGGCTTTTGTGGAATTCAATTAATCGATGTCCCAGCCCCTTGCATTATATAGTATTCGTATTCCCAAGTGGGTATTCAATTAAGGTTTGATATTATTAGGCTTATGTGCAAAAAAAATATGTATTCAATTTATGTCAAGATTTATGATACCGACAGGAAAGTGTCTTGAATTTGATGGCTTCCTTGTTTGAGTACTTTTTAGAGTTTTCCTATAAATAGCGACTTTGGGAAGTATTGGGGTTTGCACCTCTTGGGTACGTACATTAAGATTGGGCTCCTTTCGATACCGTTATGGAGTGTTTCGCTTTGTGTATTGTCGTGGAGATTGAGGATCTTTTTGTGTTTGGTGTTGATAATAAGGTTATTTTTTTGGGTACATCGGAAAGCAAAAACAGATACAGAAAATGAAAAACAGCAACAACAACAACGAGAAAGAAAAACAGTCACACAACGATCAACCCAAATCTTCACAAGATCGGGTTCCAGAGAAGAAGAATTCGCATCCAACTTCCACCGACGCCGGGGTCTTACCTGCTGCCGCCACCGCCGTCGTTGTGCCGCTGCCAAACACCACCCACCGTCGCCTTCATCAGAAGCCATTGGAGGCCGGAGCTCGAGATTTAAGGTTATTGTTTCTCTCTTTGGATTCCGTTTCTTCTGATGTGAGAGAGAGAGAGAGAGAGGGAAAATGAAAATTTGGTATTGGAGGATATCCCCAAAGGGAAATCCAGCCCCAACTAAACTCTTACAATGTCGAGAAAAATAAAATGGGGAAAAATAAGCAATCACCCTCTTGAAAATAAGAAAAATGAAGCAGTCATCAAATGCATTGAGCTGGTCAGTGTGTGGCAACTGGCACGTGCCACCTCCCCCCCTAAGAGCTCCGTCCCTGCTAGTAATGCAGAATCAGCTGCTGTTTTTCGCAGTTTTAAGAGAGAACGTGATGCTGAATTGTACACTAAGAGACTGGGTGGACTTCTCAAGTGCCCATTCCTCCGACCAAGTTTCCTTTCGAAGCAAGGGACTTCTTATCACGTTGTTGGTAAGAGGGAAACTGGTAAAAAGCTTATTGACTGGTGCAATCGGAATGTTGCAAAACTTTGGAAGGTCAAAGAACGGAAAAGCGCTTGGTTTGTCACCCCTTGCGATTAGGATTTTTCGGTAGGTAATTTAAAAGAAAGAAAGAATGTTCATTTGGATATCACGTAGAATGTTTCATTGATTTAATCCAGTAAGTGTTATTTTTTCGCCTATTTAATCTTCATTTAAATTTTTTTTATTTTTGTATGACTGATCTAATTTTGATTTCTATCAAATGCAGATTACTTATATGATTCAGGAAAAACATAATCGAAGTATAGTTATTTTTTCAATTCAAGCTCTACATTGAGGTTGGATTTCTATCAAATGGTTTGCACGTCGCCATAATTAGTCCCATTTGATAAAATTAGCTAAAATCAACTGTTGATTTTCAGGTTTGTTACAGACACTAACAGTTGTGCCAATAATTGCACCAGCTGAAATACGTGAGACCTATCACTTATATATGGGTCCCACACATCCCACGTGAGAGAGTTTGTGCAATTGTTGGTGCAAAGTGTTACTGTCTTTATCTTTTCTCGTTGATTTTAGCAAATGAGGAAGCCATTTGCTAAAATCTTTGATTGTATCTCTCACAGCAAAGATTCTTCCTCATTTGCTAAAATCAACTGCTGATTTTAGCAAATGTTGATTTTCGCAGATTTTAGCAAATGAGAAACTCAAACTGCTTAGATTAGCGTGTGGGGTTCTGCTTTTTAAAACAAGGTCCGACGTTTTTCCGATAAGTAATTGTAGGATATGTACCGAATCAGGATGCGAGCATATATCGTAGGATACGCTATCGTATCATAGGATTTCTATACAAAAAGATACGGGATGAGATACATATCATTTTCCGAATGTGACGATATGAAACGTAGGATGCATATCCTGTACAGAACGTTTTTAACAACTATGTCCCACGTATCATTTTTCAAATGTGATGATACAAAACGTACGATCATCTTGTACAGAACGTTTTTAACAACTATGGCCCTTTTTTTTTTATTGAAAGCCAAGAGGCTTCTCAAAGATTTTAAGCAAACTTGCACTTAACCTCCCAAAAAAAAAAAAAAAAATTCTCTCACAGCCCAAAAATTATATTTGTCTTAAAAACACCCCCGAAACTCAAGAAAGGTCCAGCTAGGGCAAAAAGAATTTCAACCATAGAAATGACATAAACACCCATTACTAAAGAACACTCAACAATGTATATCAAGCTATTGAACACAATCCCTCAAGCGCAGCCCTGTCTTGCACGTGGAGATACAAATATCCATACATACTAGGGGAACAAATGCCAATAGAGACTAGAACCAAACACCTCTTGCAACCTAAGCGTTGATTCCAAGTTAAAGCATTTATCTCAAAATCAATTGGCAATAATTAAGTAGAGGAGCCTCCTAGGCTCATATACTAGTTTTTGGAGGTTATAGTTAACTAATGTGGGACAAGTTCCAACAAATCCCTTTGGCGAAATTTTGCTTATGTAACCATTTGTTGAGAGGGAAAAAAACGTAAAACTTGTTCTATCCTAACCATGCAAGTCAAGTGCCAGTGATACGAAAATTGGATGAGCACAATTTGGTCACTGAATTAAGCAAACCACATGGGAAACAATACGGATTTGGGTACCCGTAGTGTCCTAAGTCACTACACCCCTATAGTGATCTCAATTATGTGCCTCTATATCTTTATATGGGATCGGAACCATAGAATTTGTTGGGAACGTTAAGCAGATCATTCATGTAAAAAATTTGGATATTGGTAGCCACAAGGTCGGATACCATTTATATGATGACCAATATCATTTCGACAATACACTATAAGATAAATTTGTCTCAATTCTGTGTCTACCAATCTCCGATGATCATAATGTTTTGAAGAGATAATGTGCTCAACATTCTTGAAAAATTGAACGTTCCAAATAAATATTTTAAAGGGTCCATAATTAAGGTCACTACGGGTATGTAATGAATTGGATCACTACGGAAACCCCTAAGTTGAAACAATACCGTTTGGATCAACAACAAGAACATCATAACTGCATTTGAAAGCTTATTAGAACAGCTCGAAAGACGAAACAACCAGATTTAAACCAGACACAATTTCGCAGCACTAGGCAGAAGATCCATCTCAAAACAGCCCAATAGAACAAGAAAGTGAGAAATTGTTAGGTTTCCTTAAAATACCTTAGTGATTTTGATGATAACAGAACACATTTTATTGAAGAAGAAAGAGAATTAATATTATGATATTTGGTACTCATTTGGAGAAATGTTTATTTTGTAGGATTTCGTTGAGGGTACATAAGGTGAGATCCTACACCAAATCAAAAGAGAAAGATTAACGACAATTTATTTACTTTTATTTATTATTTTTCATTGGCTACAAGTGCTCTTATGGGAAGTGAGTATTAATCTTTGAGAACCTAGAAGATTGATTTCCTAATGAAAGAATGAAACAATTCAAATGGAAGGATTTATTGGATCATGATTAATTCCAATGGCTAATGGAAATTTCAAAGATACAAATTGGCATGTAAAGTTTTTTTTTTTTTTTTTTTGACAAAAGAGAGAACATTAATTGATCCGGAAGGCAAAAACGCCTCCTAAAACATTGGAAAGCAAAGAGCCCCATGGGAGCAGAACGGAAGTCTACAGACCGGACAAGCCACTAGAAAGAGCTTTTCTTGCGAAACCATGTGCGGCCCGATTACAATCTCGTTTAGCAAAATTAAACTAACACGGGAAAAAGTTCTTAAGAACTAAACAATCTTGCACAATTGGCTTGTAAAGTTCAATGGCATATTTAGTGACTGGAAGATTCTATCTAACGGCTAGTGGAGCCTCCATCATCTCATACTCTCAAAGTATTAATACAGCAAAAAAGAAGAACGAAATGTAATAGAGAAATTGAAGAACGGAATCTGCATTGAGTCTTCTCGATCTGTCAACTCCAAGCCTCATTTTGCTTTTATCCACACTTAGGGAGAGTGTTATTTTGTGCGTTAAACTTCCATTTTAAAAGGGATTATGCACCCTTAGTCATATTTTTGTGAGAGTTTATCTTTTCGTGAGTGGTTTTGGAGAGAAAATCACTTGGGGTTAAAGTAGTTGGGTTAGGTGTGACTGACACCGGAGTAAAAAATAGTTAGACTGATCGGAGATCGATTGCTCGTTGTAAAGGTTGTCTAGTACTCTCAAAGTTAGAAAAATTATAACTATCATAGATAGTGCAGCAAATCCTAAGTTGGACACTTTGAGAGTAGACTAAGCCTTGAAATTGCGAACCGAACCACTATAAATATTTGCATTTGATTTCTCTCTTCCATATTCATTTACTTTATGTTTGTCAATATCACAATTGCATGAGTAACTTGGCCTATCAATATCATTGACCGTCATATAACCACTAGAACAATTGCATGATAGGTTAACTTGTTTTGGATATGAACATTAGATAATTGCACATTTGTCTATTGATTTTGTGCTCTCTTTCTGCATTGAGCTAGCTCAACCTGCTGCAGTAACTGTTTCTTATTCGGTGTTGCATTTGGTTTTTGTTGATTCCGCATGGAATTTGAGAAACCCAATTCACCCCCTTCTTGTGTTGCTATTTGGGCCAACAGAAACAAAAAGCAAAGAGGTAGGAGATTTAATAACGGCGGCTCTGAATAAGGAACAATTAAGATGCAATGCCTTACTAACAGTACTATGCTTACATACATTTGACATTTGATATTGAAGAAAAAAAAGACACCTGAACATAAAATTCTAAACAATACACGCCACAAGGTACACCATAACAAACAGCATGTGTAATACCATAGTGTGTCTTTCAACCAAGTAAATGAAGAGCCCGTACCTAAACCAAAGTGTTCGCGACTCCGGGAGCGAATTTAATTAGCTCTTCACAGTTTGCCCTCGTCCGTTGTTACTCTCTTGCTTTATATCAGTGACACTACTTACCATTCTAAGGTTACAAAGCAAAGCGTCGCGCCCAGTTAGAAGAATTTGGAAGAAGCCATCTACTTCCTCCGCAAGAAGATCTAGTCCTTGTGAAAGCTTAGCTGCCTTCTTTCCTAAATCTGAAGCAGAATTTTTGACGGCTTCAGCTTCAATAGGACCCACCCCATCCTGTATCATTGGATGCAGCTTCTTAACACTTGTATCAACTGATTCAAGTTCTTTCAATACTGTAACCCGCCCACTGGATAACATATTTCTAGTCTCCCCATTTATATAAGCCTGCACGTCAGTGAAAGCATCTGCCCACAAGCATGTCTCTAACACTTGTAAATCAACCAACTTATTTGCAGAACCTGAGAAGGCAGCAGCAATGATGCTAGAGACAAACACAGTAACCACCTTAACTCCATACATGGCCAGCATCAAAACCTTGCCTTTGGGTGAATTCTTGACCTTAGGCAGGTTAAGTGTGCCAATAAGACTGTCTAAGATTAGAAAACAATTCCCAAGTCTAGGATTCTTAGAACTAATGTGCCGACTCCAGCCATCAAGTGAAGAACTGGCCTTTACAAACCGGTTCGAATTGTAAGCATCGACTTTATCCCGTGCGCATTGAAGAAAGAGATTACCCTGGTTGAGCCGCGAGAGCTCGGAACTGAAAGCATTGCAAATATCAAGCAGTTTCACACTATCGTCAAAATAAGCATCAATCCATTTATCATCCCAATCACAAACAGGAAGTTCGAGTTCAGTTATAATGGTTTTTATGTCAGTGTGAGTTTGACAAAGCAACTCCATAGCAACTCTCATCCATGATAAGCTAAGGACATCTTCCCTATCTTTTGGCTTAAGATTCCTAAGTCTCTCTGCCAAGGCTAACTCAAAATCGCTCAACAATGCAAGAAGCCTAGGAGACAAGTACGAGCCCTTAGGCAGCAGCATTTTGAATGGATTGCCAAACGGGAAGAGTGGGCGTTGCGGATCCTGTTGACGACTCATTGTGATATATTATCTGTAGAGAAATATAATTTCAAGAAGTAAGAGAAAATGGAAAAGTAGACAACTTCCAGATATGTATCACAACTGGCAAACAAAAATGAAAAAAGGCCACATGTACATGTTCGCATAATATGGTAGATACTGGATACACAAATTGGTCCCAATAATAACAAAAGTCATGCTGGACATCCACGTATCAACCAGATGACACCACATTACAGCATCTCTAACGGAAATGAAAATCAAAACCTTACAATCAGTACTACAGCAACCTTATACAAAAAGATAGGGCCATCATGGTCATGGCCCCATGGCCCATTTCTTTGGTTGACCCAAACACTAAATGGCCCCTTTCTTCGAGTACCAATTTGAAAGTACAAGTCACTCGACGCCATTGAGTCTATTTCAGCTATGATCGATTGTTTTCAGTAGTGGTTCAAAATACAGGTCACCCATTGCAAAGACTCTATTTCAACCATTAGTGATTACATTCAGTTGTAATGAACACCCTACTCGTTTGCCATTGAGTCTATTTCAGACATTTGTGGTTACACTCCTCGCAATTGAGTCTATGACACGCGTAATCCATCACAATGACTACTTACGAAAAAAAATAAAAAAAACCATCACAATGACCAATATATGAAAATCTCATTCCATCATTTGAATCCTAGAACTCAGATCAAACATGACATCTGGGGATGGCTACAACTAGTTTGGATAAAATTGCCACTTTTATGACTTCAAATGCGTTGTCATCTAGTTAACCGAACAAGATATAACTCCATCCGGGAAAAACAAAGCCAAGACCATCTGTTACCATATAGGTACAGTAGCCTAATCTCTTAACAAAAATATGAAACAAAGGATCTAATTCTGCTGATAGAAACAAAAAGAATACACCCTTCAACCCAGCCTTGCTAAAGTTTTTATCAGATGAGTTCGTCCCTTTTCCAAACCAAAACAAGATCAAGAAAAGCCTGAAAACTTCACTTCTCATAAAATCAAGAAGGGGAAAATGAAATTCACCATAAAGAGTCATACTTACAACTATCATCCAAAATTTTCACAAAAAAAGAAAAGAAAAGAATTCAAGCCTAGTATTCATCATCTAGTTGCAGATCTAAATTAAAACCGTGGCCGGATTGGGTAATTGGTGCGCCTGCTGCCTTTCATCTGATAAATCCAACCAAACTAACACTAGATGCACAAGAACGAATTCCAGTCAACATATACAAAACTCACCAGATCTTAAATCAAATCTAGGAGAAATGAGATTGGGAAACAAATTCGAACTGATGATGTTCGAGAGAAACCCTAGGATCAGCGATAGAAAAGGCGAAAGAGTACCTGAATTAGTGAAATTGGAAAGCCTAGATTAGTCGCATATACGCGCAGACAGACGAAGACCGATCTGTGCGGCTTTCTTTGAAGTCGTCGCAAAGATATTTACGGGAAAGAGGGCGATTAGTCGCATATCCCCTTGCTCATCATATAGAAAAAATGACTTATGAGGAAATGGCAATTTGGTAATTTCAAGATAAATAAAGACAAAAGGAAAGTGTTTGGGGATAAAAGAGAGGTGTGAAAATCATTTCCTTTAAGAAAGAAACAAAGTATGAGAATGAATAGTATTCTCTTGCTGGTAACTTCCAGTGCAGTAGCTATGACATTTTAAGTATTTTTGTACTATAAATTATCGAATCAGTTACTGTATGTGAGAAAATAACTTGTTGATTTGACAACTTAAGTTCCAAAAACACCAAAAATAATGTAGTAGAAACGTTGTAGTTAATGAAGGGATCCACTGTTTCATGAGTGATTTTCAAAAAACATATTGCTCTTCAAAAAAACTTAGGAAATCACTTGCCAAAACTTAACTCTCTTTTGGGTCTAATTATCCAGTGCTCTCGGAGCACGGTTACATGATACACCGAGATTCTTGTGGGGTCCGCAACAAGATATGTGGGTTGATGCGAAAATGATCCGTAGTACTACATGGGTCGAAGTATCTTTTTTTCAACATCACTCTTCAAAAAATTAGAATAATACTCCTTCCGTCCCTTGTTAAAGAGATATCATTATTACACATTTCGCATTACCTTTTATTTCACTTTTAAAATTATTCTTCACTTTTACCAATTAATTTTTTATAAAGATAAAAAAATAATTGTACAAACTCTTATAATCGACTGCTATTTAAATAGACCCTTGTCAACGCAAAATAATACTAATCGACTGCTATTTGACCCGGCACAAGCCCCGAAAATGGGCCAGCCAACCGCTGACAAGCCTCCCGCAATTTTCAATTAATTTGACTTTGTTCACCTCCCTCTCCTTCCTTTGTACAGGCCTTGCGTATACCACTTTGAAGGGAAATATACATAACTTTATACCCTAATTCACAGCCCGCAAGGGCAGCACCGCCAGTTGAAGGCGGTGTGGGAGTAATTCCTAATTCTTTATAGAGAGTATAATGTGTTTCTTTTTGGCAAATACATAACTTCATACCCTAGAGACTAGAGAGGTACTAATTCTTTTTTGTAGTATTTTCTTCTTTTCTTGTTCTTCTGTGATCGTCTTGCTTATTTATCTCGTCCTTTGTGTTTCGTATCTTATTCTAGTTTCCGTTTTTCTTTTTCCTTGATATATTTGAAAACCCTAGATGGAGGGCAAGGGGGCCGATGATGGTGTTGCATCAGAAGAACCTGATTCACGAGGTTGGACGAATTATAGTATCTGTTTTAGCACTGTGATGGACTTGGAGGACACGAGGAGGATGGATTTCTACGCTATCCCAGTTACAGACTTTGATCCTGCAAGTTATAATCCTCGTTCTCTTAGAGCATTTACATTTGAGCTATTTAGGCCCATTTTAGTGTCAGATTTTACTGACTTAGTCAGCAAACAATCAAAACATGATTTTTTTTCCTCTCCATTTGACTGTGTTAGGGGGTGGGCCATGCAACTACTTTTGTGTCGGAAGCTAGCAGAGCCCCAACTGCACCGAGTGCCCCAGCGTGGTAGAGAGAGGGGAGAGAGAGAGAGAGAGAGGGGATCATCTCTCTTTTGTATTGGTGGTGTTATGAACGATAGGAAGCGGTCTTCAACCATGTATCGACTTGAAACAACCGGCAGCAGTTAATATGGGTGGTTTCTTCTGTTCTAAAATTAAGATGCTTTCCCCCAGAGCTAGGTCCTCCGCCATAGCCATGGGTGGAAAGCTGTATATCATCGGTGGTTATAAGGCTGAGGAAAGCCATGAAGAAGTTCCTTGTGGCGGTCACTGGGCTGAAGTTTTGATCCTTCCTCGGAATCGTCCTTTCCTCTACTTCCGCCACCACTCTTTGCCATAGAAGACAAATTCGATTTCGGACTTGCAGCCCTTCATTCCTCTAAAAAGATTTTTGTGGCAAGCCGCCATTCGAATGTTGCCTACTTGTACGATGTAGTTAAGGGAATTTGGGAAAAATTGGATATCGGGAAGGACCTTTCATCCTTCGAACTTGGTCAAGCAGCCGTGGTTGGAAAGGCCACCTTGTGTTGGTATTGGGACGGCATTCAGCGCCTCGTAGCCTACGATTTGGATCACAAAATGTGGTTCCGTCATCCTATAAGAGGCTTGGAAAGGTTTGGCAAGCAATGCCCAAGGCTTTCTCCATTCCTTAGCTCCTTGTTCCCTCTTGATGGCGACCACCTCTGCTTAATATGGAGGGATTATCTTCCTCTCCCACGTACTGAGTGCCCTGTTTTTCACTTTACCAAAGTTGTGTCTCGATATGCTTGGCGCACAGGGCAAACCCATATTTGATGCCGTCGCTGTTTCCTCCAAATCTTGTGTGCTTAAACAGGACGTGTCTCTGTGCAGCGGCCTTACTTTGTGAGTATTGGTTCTCCTATGCTATGGCTGCTCAGCACTATTTTATCGATTGGTGATGCCTTTTCTTTATCCTATATTGCTTCGAAGTTTCGAAACTTAATTCCTACGTGTATCACTCGTTGTGGAATTCGGCGGCAGCCAGTACAGCGACTAATGCATAGCGCAATACCTTGCATACTTCTTTTACTAATGCATAGTAATGTTGCCATACATTTGACATTCGATTTCTCTGTCACAACTTATTTTTTATTTGGGTTGTTTTTCTAGTTTTTTAATTAATGGACTATTTTTTCTTGTACGATATGTGTTAATCCATGAGATGATTCGTTTCCTATGTGTTGCTTTTTATTGCAGTCCTGGAGAGGTTGGTGATGGTTGGGCGCCATTTCAGGGTAGCACACAAGGTGGTCGCGGCATGGGGGATTGCTTTAAGAGAGGAGAAACTTGCGGTGTTGTATGCTCTTGCTTCAAGTGCGGGGAAACAGGACATATGGCTAGGGACTGCTGTCAAGTTGGGAGTCGTGGCAAAAATGCTTGCTTCAACAGTGGGGAAACGGGACATATGGCTAGGAACTCCAATAACGGTAGGGCGGTTGGGGAAATGTTTGCTTAAGGTGCGGTGGAACAGGACATATGGGTGGTGGCAGAAATGCTTGCTTCAACTGTGGGGAAACGGGACATATGACTAAGAACTGCAATAACAGTAGGGGCGGTTGGGGAAAT
This sequence comes from Gaultheria prostrata, assembly GCA_036023075.1. Lineage (NCBI taxonomy): Eukaryota > Viridiplantae > Streptophyta > Magnoliopsida > Ericales > Ericaceae > Gaultheria > Gaultheria prostrata. The sequence continues at coordinate 10,123 of JAXBDA010000679.1, read as the reverse complement.
TTTTGCTTCAGGTGTGGTGGAACGGGACACATGGCCAGGTGAACAAGGTTCCAAAAGGCTAATATATCGATGAAGCCTCAAAGACCAAGCACGATTTTCATCTGCTTGGGGCAAATTTATCCGTCATCCGTGACTTAAAAATGACAAAGAGCTACAACAAGTCAAATTGCAAACTGGACTTAACAAGTTACTCTTAACTTCCTAAGTTCCAAATCCAGTCTAAAAACATCTACCTAAAAAATTCCAGTTGGGCATCCTCTCCACTCATTGTTAATTGGTTTTGAGTTAAATGCTTGAACAGTTTTATATCAGTTGACCATTTCACATGTGAGGAATGCATGGTTACTTAAACCTAAATAATACCCTTTTTAATACAAATCTAAGAACCAAACACAATGCTAGGCAAAGCTTATGGGGATTAATGGGAGAGCAACTGGATAAGTTGGCTTTGCTCATTTTTTTCACCAAAGAACTGGTTTAAGAGATTCCTTGCGGTTGCCTTCCCTTTGGACACTCGCAACAATAGTTTTAAGAGATTTCCTACAGTTTATCTATATTCTTGATTTGATGCTCTACCATCGGCTTGTTGTCACTGGACCCAATGAGGGCATGTCACCACTCACCAGACAATTTTGAAGCCATTACACTTGGGCTTGCAGAGAAAATTATGCAGAGAAGAAAATAGTAGGAAAACCAAGGCAGAAAGTTAGCTTCATTATCTTCTTACTTCTCCTCAACCTTTTTACCTCAACTCCAGAAATCCATTATTCACATACAGACTTGGCAGAAACGGCCCGAGTCTTATCTGCTACGACGAGCCATGGCCTAACAGGCCTGAAGGGGGGGAGAGAGACAGAGACCCTGCCACAACTTTTGGGGAATAGTTAGCTCTACCATCACTCCGTTTCTGGGCTCGTTGAAATTCTAAAGGAGGGGTTTTTCTCTTTCATGTCTGGACAAAGATTGAAGGTTTGCTTACATTGCAAAATTGACACTGATATCATCATTTGGGGTTTGGCCAGTTGTAACTTTTCCCGTACTCCATTGTAGTAAAGAGTATTTACTGATTCAAAACCAAACTCTTCCGATGTCGGAAAGAAAAAAGAAAAAACTACATACAAAATGTTCCAGTACAATGACCAACAGATGCGACTGAAACATAAAAAGACTTGAGAAAGAAACTATACCATTTGTTTCAGATTGCATCCCGGAGTCAGCTCAGCGCACGTTCTTTCTATCCGGGAGAGGAAACAGTAAGGGGACTCCTTCAAATAAACTTTTGGATGTAATCTGAGCATGGCCTTAATACCCTCGGATAGCAGGGCAATCTTCGCAACATCCTCAGTTTGGAAAGGAATTTTGGTGACCATCACACGGCAGGGGATCCTTGATTTATTTACAATTACCAACAAAATCGTGTGTTAATGGTATATTCTGAAGTGTTGATTTATAAATCAACATAAACCAAAAGCTATTGCAACAAATGACGTAAAGAACAAAACATATGGCAAAAAATGAGGAGAAAAAAAAGGCAACCCATTGTGGACATTCAGCGTGAAAGAGCCCCCCAAGATTCATCGAGTACAAAATGAAAATGGATTAAATCAGAAACGGCACCAAAATATCAATTTCAAGACCAATACATACGTACATTCATGTAACTCAAATTCCACATTAAACATAGTTTTAATGCTGATAGTTTTATCCAGATAAAAACCTCTTTTCCGTTCTCAGCAGTTGGGGGGAAAAAATAGCCCGGGAGGCCAGGACCCATGGTTTAGTCATTCTAAGAAACTCAGCCCAGGACAGCATCTCAGGATTCGGATAAAATACTATCAAAGTTAATCAAATCACTATCTTTAGCAAGTGACACCAGCTTTTTAAGTAACCGCGCGCATGAGGCAATACTTCCTCCTCTATACACTGCGGTACCAACTACCAGACCCAAATGGCATTACGCTACGGACTATCTAACCAGAAATGTTACTTGCAGTTGAGCCTCAACATAGGTAATATGAGCTAAGGAGTGGACCAATTTGTTACTTAAACAGTTAACACCCCGTGTCATGAATAACAACTTTTTTTAATCTGCTTGAACGTATTCACTAACAGTAACAGTTCCGAGAAAATTGGCACAAAAGGAAACTACGCAAAATCTTCCATTGTCTCGTTTTTCAATCTCATAACAATCTTATGTGGACTCAGTTACTGGATCCAGATCCTATCAGAGATTACAGAGGTCCCGGTACTTCTGCTCAATAAGGTTTGTGATAGGCAAAACTGAAAAGGATGCTACTGGTATCCCATGTTGCGTGGAGTAATCCCAAGGTCCGTCTCCCGGAGGAAATGGAACAGTAGAAATTACTCGTTGCTAGGTCTGCAAATGAGCCGAATCGAGCCGAGCTTTAGAGTATTCAGGTTCGTTAATTAAGTTTTCAAGCGAACTCGAGCCGAGCTCGAACTCCACGAAAATTTGACGAGCCAAGCTCGAGTCGAGCTTCCTTGGGTTTAAGTCGAACTCGAACTAGTTCACGAGCCTTAAAAAGTTAAAAATATTAGATATTTATGCTCTTATACATGTCTAGAACTACCAATAAAAAAAAAATTGTACATAAATAAGTTCATACATATACAAAATTATAAAAACATATTAAAATGTAAGTATATACTCCTTCCGTCCCCATTTTAAGTGTGTTACCTCGTAATTCCAACTTATTTTCTCTCATATCAACTTTAACAATTTTTACATCTACTTTTCACTACTCACCTTATCAATAATAACTACTAACTTTTCAAAAAGGAATCTACTTTTAAAAGTAAAATAGGAAATGTACCCACTAACTTTTCAAAACACACATTTATTAAGGGGCGGCTCAAAATGGAAAGTTAAACACTATAAAGGGGACAGGGGAGCAATACTTTTAAAGGTTTATACATGTACAAGTTATAAAATTTTCATTATGCACATGTAAAACTTTATACATATTGAAGGTTATGTGTGAAAAATTTATGAGATATATACATATACTACGGATTCGCGAGCCTAACCGAGCAGAATACTATCAGATTCAGGTTCGGTTCATTTAAAAATTGAGCCTAAAATTGAGTTCAGGTTCGGCTTGTTTAGTCCCCGAACCAAACTCGAACGAGCTTTTACCGAGTCGAGCCTCGAACAGTTCACGAATGGCTCGGTTCATTTGCAGCCCTCCTCACTGCTCTCACAAACCCAAACAACTTACTCATCCACAATTTGAGTTTTCAAACTAATTAATCTTTGTATATGTGTATTTTAGGGTTGTATTTAAAAAAAGGGAGATGATAAATTACTCTTGTATAAGAAAAGGAGCCAAAATCGGTTTGATTTCGAAAGTAGCAGCTTGTCGGATTTTACCTCTTGTTTCTCCTGTATTCCCATTTCCTCGCGATGTTCAAAATTAAGAATCTAAGATTAAGATATGACCATAGAAATACCCATCCGTCCCCGAAACTGCCTAAAAATTCTACTATATGAAGGACTAAACAAAGAGTAATTCGATACCCTGCACTTCTAGCAGAATTGTAGGAAGAGAAAAGGAAGGAGAAAGAGAAGAATCAAGAAATTTCGCCTACGAATCCTTTAGGAATTACTCTCATGGAGGAGAAAAAGGTTCAGACTAATTATCTAAAACTCCCATCCATTTGAAAAAATTGGCCCAACACATACACGTTAAGTAGTCGAAAACGTTTTTTACCCCATGGCAAAACAAAATGAAAGCGCAAGATTTGGGGAAATAAAGCAGAAACTCATAATCAATACATCTCTCTCATAGAAAGGTGAAAAGGAATACACATTGGTTGGCATGCGTATCTCAGGACAGACAACCCCATCTGGTACAATAGATCCTTAACATATAAATAAGAAACAACAAAAGTAAAACAAATAATTGAAAAAAAAAAGTATCAAATCCAAGAGGAAGGGGTTTGACTTAAAGAAACAAGGGCAACGAGGTTGAGACATAGAACTAAATGCCCAAGACGGCCACTTGATTTAAACATAGCTGTCTATCAACGATTTCCTCATCTCATCAACAATGGCACTAGGTTGGGCTTCTCTCAACTTGAAGACGCTCTCAATGACAGACAACTCTGTTGCTGTGGTGTCTGATCCACAGAATGCTGTCCAGTCATTTACTGTCAATCCGGCAGCTATTACTTCACTACCACGGTTCACTGTCCCTGCCACCAGAGGAACCTGAAGGAGGGTTGAAAGCTCGTCCAAGTCTTCAATGGACGTATGAGGATGGACCTGCTCCAAAATCAACTTTCATTGCAAACTAGAATAATAAACCGGAAAAGGGAGAAAAAGGTAATTGCTTTCTTTTTTTCCAGACTCAGTGTAGGGAATACTTTCAAGAAACTTGTTTCGTTGACTATTCCAAAACGGATTTATGAAAAAGAGCCAACATTCAAAAAAGACAGTCTGAAACAATTTTTGGGAGTCTTGTAAATTAACTTTGCGTAAAATTGAATGGGATATGAAAACCAGAAGTTTTTTTAATGTGCATCAATAGTTTGAGAAAACTACTCTGCTGCTGATTCCACAACTTAATCTCTATAAAAGATTGGCTCAATGGAAGGATTGAGTTTCTTACCAGACCACCTTTGTTGGAGAGGGCACAGTAGCTACCCACAAGAATATTACCAGCAATTGTTTGCCTGAAAACCTCTACCCCAAGAACATCAGCGATCATCTCCTCAGTTTCCTGCATAGAAACGACATACATGAGCAACATGAAAAACTTTCCTGACAGGTTTTGCGCTAATACAAAGAAACTGATGCCAATGCCTACTGATGCAAACATCTACCAAAATGTCAGAAACCAATGGTACTAAGAGTATCAAACAGCATATATTGATGTGATTCTCTCATTCCAAGAAGCAACATAATGCCTCAATCATCTAGAATCATCTAATTAACTTTCCAGGAACCTAGGATGTAAAATGCTCTGTCAGAGAGCGTGGATAGTGTTTCCCCCTGTACAATTCACTTGTGCTGCTCCTTCAATAACTTTAGGGTCATTCATTCCCAACATCTACATTGACAGGAAAACTCTTGGGGCAATTTGGAAGTTGCATAAGGTGCACATAATGAGAGAGAGAGAGAGAGAGAGCGCATCCATATGGTGTCTCCAAGGACAATTGCAAAAACACAAGGGCATAGGAAGATTGACCAGCACATTCCTACAAAGTATATACCGATGGAACGTGGATGGCTTCCTATTTCCTGGTTAAGGGTCAGACAGTTGATGCACAATGGCAAGTCATCATCAGAAGTCAGGACAAGGAAAGCCAGCCACCAAATGCTAACCCAAATAACCTTCAACTCAAGCATGCACCACCTGATGACATCTATCGATTGCTAACCCCAAAAAACCTATATACGATACAAGAATACACCACTATACGAATGTTCCAGGGAAAAACAGCTTTAGCACACGAAAAATTTGCTCTTGGAACTTGAAACTAACTTCCCACCCCTTTAAGTAAGGACAACAAACTATGTCATCACCATAACCCACCATATCACATGATAATAACGTCCACATGCCTCAAAGTCTATGGAGCTGAGAAAACTTCAAATTCTGCAATTTCGAGAAAATGGAGTTGGACATAACCGCATGTCACATACATTGTCAACTGCTACTAATATTTTAGAGACTGGAACAAACCAACAAGCAAAAACTGATATCGCATCCCCAATGATTGCCAATTAAACTTCAAAAGGACATCTTACCCACCAGGCAAAAACCAATCTAACATTCGCATTGATTAGCAATCAAAATTCAAAAAGAAATTTGCTCCAAACAATTAGTTGAACTTACCCTGTCAAGATCAGTGTGTGTCAGAGCAACGTAATCATTGCATGCTATGCAATTACCAAGAGCGGATAGCCTTTCGTCAATGCGCTGAACAACAACTTGATCTGGCAAACTGTTTCTCAGGTGTTGCAGTTCTGCCGATAAGAAAAGATGGTACAAACATGAGCTCCATAAACCCAGAAAAATACCCATCAGAGGTGTGTCAGCAATACTACAAACGTTAAAACTACACAGTCAAAAGCCAATGTTTCCTTTAAAAAGTTACTAGGTAAATATTGTAATGCAAAGCAACATGAAAATGTCATCCTTCTTAAAACCACCCAATGTTTGATGCACCATACCTTTTTTACCGAGCACCCCATCACAACCCCCAAAAAGCATAGTCTAGCCTACAAGGATGTGGGGTAATTATATATTCCTCCCTACAGGACTCACCTAAATATCGGGACATACGAGACCCAATGTTTTCAATAATGAAACCGACAAGAGAAGATTGAAGCATTACCTTGATCAGTGGTGGTGTGAGGCAAGAGAAGCCCATTTTTGTTCCCTACAAATAACAATCAAGTGAGGATACAGAGACAAATAGATTAAAGATCATGGCTTTGCAGAAATGTGAACTCTACCATGAGACTACGAAAGACCTCAAAGTCCTTACCAGCACAAAGTCGACCAATAATCCGAGTACCGCCAATTGAGGTTTTAACCACAGGAATAACATCTGCCAATTCGGACTCAAACGTGCTGCACACAATCCAGCCATTGAGGCATTACAGTCTTTCGAAAGCCATATACAAAACAAAACAAAAAACCCACATGCTCCGAGTACCCAAACAAACCTGTAGAAACTTTCCGAACCCCCAATGGCAACCAGACAATAAGCATTGGTCAGCTTTGAGAATACCCCAACTTCACATGAGTTCTCAAATTGAAGTCCTGGGCAAAACCCATTACAATTCAGCCAATAACATACATACCCATCATATTTCTACATACAGCTAGAGAAAAAATGGAACTTTAACCCGGTAAATTGGAAACTATGGAAGCCGCAAGATGTAATTGATATGTATTCATACGCACAGATATTGGGTGGTATGAATATACCTCCTTTATCCGGTAAATAACTTACTAGTTGCCATGATGATAAGACAATCAGCTGAACGTACAAAGAATCAGAGTATTACAGGATCTGCAAAAGTCAATTTCAGGAAATCAAATGGATAAATTAACCAAAGAAAGGACGTAAATCACGATTTTGAGTAATCTGAAATACATGTGCATAGGAGAGATATGGGCGTATCTATATGGATTACCTGTGGGAAGTTTTACAGACAGCTTTGATCGAATAGGTTCAGCCCTTATTTCACCAATAGCAAGGTTCAAGTTAGGGTTTTATAAGCGTTAGGGTTTTTGCGCAAAAGGAGAGGAAGGCCTTCCTATTGGTGAAAGAAAAATTACAATAATTACTACTATAATTAAATACTCCAATAAATACACGCTGTTCACGGTTTGAGTCTGACCGGATTCGGGTCAATATGGTGCGTCCCCGACCGACTTAAGTTAATCGAAACCGTCTGTGCTAATCCTTTGGGGTCGGGTCGAATCTCGGGCTGGTCAATATGGTCCACAAACCTTCCTATTTGATTCTTCCGTGTTTGGTGAAAGAAAAATTAAAATAATTACTATTATACTCCCTCCGTCCCATTTTTATTTGTTAATTTTTGATAATCGTGTCAGTTTTCGATTGCTTATATCTTTCAATATTGATCTCCAAATATATGCAATATTGATCTTGTTTGATAGTTCACGATTACTTCTATTATACAAAGTTTTTAAAACCGTCAAAAACGTTATAGATCGAAAGATATAAGTAATTTAAGGTGTAGAAGAAAATAGAATCATTGACAAACAAATTGGAACGGAGTGAGTAATTAATAATAAATACTGTTCACGGTTCTAGCCTGACCGGATTCGGGTCGATATGGTCCAACCTCGACCGACTTAAGTTAATCGAAACCGTCCGTGCTAACCCTTTTGAAGTCAGGTCAGATCTCGGGCGGGTCAATATGGTCCACAAACCTTCACTTACTAAAACGGTATAGAAATGTAGGCCAGGGTCATTAATATTTTATTTGGAAAAGCACAATAAAATGCTCTATCCATCTTATTTAATTTGTTAATTTTAGAAGACCGTGTCAATTTTTAATTGCTTATATTTTTCAATCGATTCTTGGGTTCATACCATAGAAAAATAATTTCTTATGTATCTCTAATACTGGGATGGATGACTTATCTCTAATCAGATCAATAAATTAATTGAGAAACGTGTATGCTGGCCCACGACTGTCAACCGAAAAAGGAAAAAGATTAACACTTGGCAATATTTCTCTGGATGGGTGTAGTCCACGGCACTTTCTATGCTTGTCCTCCAAGCAAAACGTGCAGTGAACCATTGGGTCAACTAACATCAATTTTGGACCGTCGCCAATTTGGACTGGGCTACAGCTAATAAATATTGAGCTACTGGTATCAAAAACGTGAAGCCCTAGTCCACCTAAGGCCCGGGTTGGATTTCACTGAACCAACAAAGCTTTCAGCCCACTTTGTTGGGCCTGACTTTGTCCTGTTAGTGTGGAAGCCCATCTGGCCTTTTGACTAACAGTCGGTCCATCAATATCAAAATACCCAAAATATACTTTTACATGTTAGAGTAAGTTTACCCGCTGGTGTCACAATAGCTTTGTCGAAGTCATGTTTTGGTCAAAAGTTAGCAGAAGAGAAACCAAATGGGAGCCGATGGCCCTTAGCCTTACCATGCCGTGCTCGTTTAATTTGTTAGTGGATTTGATATTCATTCCTGTCTTTTGATGTAATCATTACCGGATGGCGTTGTTATGGAATATCTTGACGTTTTCAAAAAGAAAAAAGTCATGTTTTGATGGGTGATAGCGTCTTTTATACACACACCCAAAAAACAAAGGCAAGGCATTCGTATCACTAGTGCAATGTCATTTTGGCATAACCATCTTTCTTTCTTTCTCATTCTCAATTTTGAAGGTGATGGTGACAAATTTGACATCACCCTCTTTCTCGCAACACACATTAACCGGCACTTCCAAATGACTTGAAGTGAACTGTAACTGATTTGAGTTTTGACGATCATCCAGTTGTAACTTCAAAGTAATAAATCAGGGATGAAAGTATACATACATCTCCCATTAAAAATATCAATAGACCAAAACAATTACATTTAAAATCAACATCCAACAAGAACAAAGAAACTAGTAGGCTAAAAATTGAATAATTCTGGATTTGTCGAATCTTTACCACAAAAAACAAATTTCTTTACCAAAAAAAGCTTGAACTGTTTACGGCCATAAACACAATCAATGCCGCTAAGCTTTCCCATTTCCTAACCTAGTGAATGCAAGCTAGTGGATGAATCATAAAATGTGCCAGACCATTTACATACAACCACCAACCAAATAAAACAGCTGCAAACCCTACAGGCTACGACTATGACATTAAAATTTAAGGTGCTTTTTGTGTTAAAAAAAAAAAAAGGTGCTTTTTAAATTTGTTAAGTGTCTTTAAAGAAAGCCATTGATAAAGTCAGCAAATCAAATAAAATAGTACTCCCTCCGTCCCAAAATTTTGGTCACTTTAGGAGTTCGTGCTATTTTGTAATTGATTATATCTCGTAATTTACACTGTTTTACGCGATTTTGAAAAAATTATCTTATAGAAGTAATTGAAATCTATCAAACAAGATCTATATTGAATATACAATTCATTACCGATTTAAAGTTACAAATAGTTTTTTTTCCGGTTAGAATAGATTCAGGACCAAAATTTGTGGACGGAGGGAGTACATTGAATTTTTTAGGGTCCGATTTAGAGTTACTTCTTAGGTTTTATATATATAATTCCAGTGTTTAGGTCGGCTTACGTGCACCTCAATTAATCTTGGGGGCTCGATTTCACAACTCATAAAGAGGAGTTCACTTAATTGAAGCCGAAGCAAAACTCTGCACGGACTTCTAATTAGCCTATAATCTTCTAGTTAGCTTATAATCTCATAATCTAACTAAGAAATTTTTAGGGAGCTGATTTTGGGGCTCCATTTTTTGATGCAAGTACTCCAAAATTTAATGAAGTTACAAAACTACCCTTTTCAAAATATAAAAATTACTGGAGGCACTCCACCCCGAAATTATCTCCTCATTTACTTGAGGCACTCCTAACGGAAATATGAACCAAAACCT